>JAFVLL020013023.1:0-24954 GCA_021397915.2 Tor tambroides | reverse complement strand
TATATATATATATATATATATATATATATATATATATATATATATATGTGTGTGTGTGTGTGTGTGTGTGTGTTTTTTGTTGTTGTTTTTTTAGCAGCAAATCAGCATATTAGAACGATTTCTGAAGGATTATGTGACAATGAACATGCTGAAAATTCAGCTTTGATCACAGGAATAAAATACATTTTACAATATATTCAAACAGAAAACCGTTTTTTTAAAGTTGTTTTTTGTTAAGTTGTTTTTTAAGTTTTAATATTTCACAATATTACTGTTTTTACTGTATATTTGATCAACTAAATGCAGCCTTTCTGAGCCTTTGTAAAAAAATTGTACATACAATCTCAGTACTTCTGAATTGCAAAGACCCGTTACGATGAAATAACTGACGAATGAGAACACACAAGAAAAAACAAAATTTCAAACCTATTGACGGTGGCTGCAATGCACTGCAGAAATGATCATTTCTCTACCCTTTCATCAACATATCAGTCCAGTTCAGATAATAGATTCTAATTTTGCAAATTATAGACACATTTATGTTTAAATGAAATGTTAAGACTAGTGCAGAAAATGGCAAAACTAAACTGTATTACTGAATTGGAATTTTCATCTTGCACCAAATAGGAAATGTGAATTCAATCAGAAGTCTGTTGCTATTTTACATAACACATTTCAGTGTGTTATGCATCCCTATCAGGTATGACCATTTGATTATACTTTATTGCAGTCAGTAACCATCGCAATAAAAGGCACGTTGTGGTTATTACCGTTCATCATGACAGTAATTTCAGAGCGTGATCATCTACAACTACTTAGTGTTGCTCAAAAACGCATTCAGCCGTGTACACGTTTCTCTGAATCAGCTGAAGTCACCGGTATCATCATCTCTATCACACACACACACATGGCTGCTGACAGAAGGTTTGGCTGCAAGTTCCGACTTGTTGGAGTCAGGCTTTAGTGATGGCGCCTGTCAGATGGCCGACAAAAAGAGAGAGCAGAAAGCTTGTTCAGCAGACACATCATGCTCTATTGACCAGGAGATGACAATCAACTGCAGGCCTAACCGCACCATTTACCCCCCGGAGCACAGCTAGAGAAAAAAACAAGAGATTCTGCGCAGAGAAAAATGCATGACAAAGGATGAATAAATAGTACTAGGCCAAATAGAAAAGAAATAAGAACTCACAGACTTATATGACACAGGAGAATAACACAGTAAATTTTCAAAACATGTACTAAAGACTATTTAGTCACTTGATTTAAATGCATAACTGCCATTGATGAAAATACTAACAGATTCTGTACAGACATCCTTGTTTCTAAGCTACTGTGTAACCTTTTGTTTACCAGTGCAGATCTTAAAGGGGTAATGACATGACAAATCAAATTTGCCTTGATCTTTTGGCATATAAGAGTTTCATAGCTTAAAACGCCCTTCTTATTATAAACAAAGCATTTATTTAATCAAGCTCCAAAAATACTTGTTTTGGATCTGAGGTGCAGGGTGACGGCAATACTAAAAAATCTCTGTCATGACCCCTTTAAACCATTAAAGGAACAGTCCACCCAAAAATGAAAATTTCCTTAAAATCACAAAATTTACTAAATGTACTCACCCTCAGGCCATCCAAGATGTCGATGAGTTTGTTTCTTCATCAGAACATATTTGGAGAAATTTATCATTACATCCCTTTCTCACCAATGGATCCTCTGAAAAGCTGAGGGTTTGTAAGAAGCAAATCCATCATTCAGGCGTTTTAACTCTAAACTGTTGCTTCTGGGCAAAATACACATCCATAATCCATAATAATGCTTCCCCCAGTTAAAAAGTCCATCCTCTATTTTCCTCTCACATCAAAATTCACCAACATATTTGTTTAGAACTGTTCTGGACTGTTTTAACTTAAAAACAGCGCTTGATTGGCGCATATTACTCTCCTGATTCAGATGGGAAAACAATACTATGAATATAGGACTTGTATTTTAGCCAGGAGCATCCATTTGAAGTTAAAAAATGTCTTGATGATGGACTTTTTTCTTGCAAACACGCAGCTTTTTGCTTCACAAGATGTTAATTGATGGACTGGATTATTGTAATGTTTTTATCAGCTGTTTGGACTCTCATTCTGACGGCACCCATTCACTGCAGAGGATCTCTTGTTGAGCAAGTGATGTAATGCTGTTCTCCAAATCTGTTCTGATGAAGAAACAAACTCATCTACATTTTGGATGGCCTGACGGTGAGTACATTTCCAGCTATTTTTTTTTTTTCACACTTGAGACACATTCTACCCAGTTATGTACATTCTACACTTTGTGGTTAATTGCTTATGCAAGAATGCATTCGCCAAGATGATTAAATGTAAATGTATATGTGAGTGCGTAGGCATGTGAGACCATGAGCGTTTCTCAGCCTTTCACAGATACGGATGCAGCTAGATATCGCTGAAGCAGTGCATTTCCAGACATCACGCTGTGTTCAGTCAGAGAATAGAAAGAGATTAGGTCAACAGATGAGTGTTTGTGAAGCTCAGCACTGCCTTGGGCCCATCGCTGATGAATCTCAAACAGAGAGCCAAACGCAAAGAGGTAAAAGGTTAGACAGATGCTCTCAGTGTGATTTGAAATACATCTCACATCCTCATGATGCATAACCAGTCATATCAGTGCTAAAAGATGCATTTCCTAAAAAAAGACTCACAAGCTTGTCCAGAAGCGTTAATATCAGTTATTTAATGATTACAAGACACCCTGTAAAAAAAACTAAATAAATAAATAAATATGGCCATGCTTCTGAAGTAAGCAAACCGTTTTAATTATCTGGCTGGATTATTATATTTATTAAGTGGTGGCAATCTGATCATTATTATCCTGGTTGTGCAGAAGCACCAATTAAATTTTAAGTATGTGAAGGCCCAGTGTTTAATCTTCACTATTAATATTTCTCCATTATGTATGAAATAAGCAAAATGTGACACAAAGTAGAAATTTTGGAAGCTAAAATATAAAAAATAATAATTAAATGATATTAATGGCATTAAAAATTAAAACTGTATATTATTAATATATTATATTAAGGTTAATTATTAATATTAACAGATACTATTATTTATACTATCATTATATATGTTGTGAAAAAAAAAAAAAAATATATATATATATATATATACACATACACACACACACACAAACATTTTATAGAGAGAGAGATTTCTCAAAGACAGTACTTACATAGTAGCCACATGTGTTTAAAAGTGTTTAAAAGAATATGAAAAGTCTCCGTATTACCTTTGGTCTTTTGTATATGTCAACCAGGAGATTTTCATAATTTGACAGGAAGAGTAACGAGCACAATCAGAAGGTTAGGTCATCGGAAAGGTTGGATGAGAGCAGAGGACGGAATATTTATGGGTAAAGGCTGAATTCTCACATGCATTAGGACATACTTTGACAAATTAATGTCGGCATTCGAGCCAATTGAGGTCAACTGATGCCTGTAGCCTACATGTGAGTTTTCAGCAGAAAGAAACTGCAGACAGCCAGAACAAATGTAGCTTAAATTCCCACAGTAATATATTGGAAATGATAAAGAAACTGAGCTGAAATTATGACCTCCAAATTTTCTACCTGTTCAGCAACAGACAACACCTGAAGGATGTAATGTATTGGTGCATTTTTGCCTTTCTATGACCTATTCAACTAGAGTCCAAAATATCTCTCTTTTTTAAAGGGATAGTTCATCCAAAAATGAACAGTCTGTCCTCATTCACTCACCCTCATGTCGTTCCAAACCTGTATAACTTGATTTCTTCTGCAGAGCACAAAAGAAGGTATTTTGAAGATTGTTTCAGCTGTTTTTGTCCATACAATGAAAGTCAGTGGGGTCCAAAACAACACTGACCAAACAGCACACAGACTTGCAATGTAAGGACATATTTTTGAAAATATCCTCTTTTGTGTTCTATGGGAATTTTTTTTTTAAAGGTTTGGAACAACAGGAGGGTAAGAAAATAACTGAATTTTCATTTTTGGGTGAACTGTCCCTTTAAATTCAGAATCTACTAAAGGTTCATTTTTTTCAGGTATCCAAACTTATTCAGAC
Source organism: Tor tambroides (assembly GCA_021397915.2). NCBI lineage: Eukaryota > Metazoa > Chordata > Actinopteri > Cypriniformes > Cyprinidae > Tor > Tor tambroides. The sequence goes on along the minus strand of JAFVLL020013023.1, from coordinate 20,846 downwards.
AACAATAAAAATTGAGATCATAATATCTTGATCCACTAGTTTGCAGATATTCCATAGTTTCATGTTATTTAGACTCATTGTGAACAGGCCTACACATTTGAAATAAAACCTCACATATTTTACCTATTCCAGTTTCCCTCAGCACTGGAGTGTTTACTAGCGAGCTAAAGCATCTCATTAGGAAATGAACAGTGGGCGGCTGAAATCATCAGTGGCTAAATTCCCCACTCTTCTGACTGCAAACCTTCATGGATCATTTGATTAGCAGTGGGTAATTGGCTCCATCTTTCATACTCTCTGACTTCAGCTCTCGGCACACGGCAATCTTTAAATGTCCAAAAGGGCAAAAGGAACTCGGCAAGATGTCGAAGGCGATTACTGTAATAAAGGTCACTCTGTTGTTTAGGGTTTTTACCTTTATATCTTCACTAGCAACTACTCTCATGACAGTAATATAAGAGAGAAGAAGTGTTTCTCCTTAACTCTTACATGGGAAGTTATTTGTTGGTCCTTCTCCACTATTAAGGTTCGGTCACATTAAATAATCTTCTGAAATGCATCCTAATACTACAAGCCAACCCTCTTTCTGAGATGACTGATTATGGAGCCGAGGTCGATTCAGGACACTTACCAGGTCCGTTTTGGTCAGGTCTTGATATTCTGAAGAGTAATAGGAAGGTGTTTTCCCGAAGCTGTTGCTGTCACTGGCAGGTTTGTTTGGCTGGGCATGCTGGCGATAAGTGGCACTTTTAGGAGTCCAGCAGAAGAGGTTGATGGATTCCCGGACACAGCGTTCAATGTCGATCTCTGAATGCAAAACAGCAAAGAGAGAAATGTCACTACATAAACTACCAGTCAAAAGTTTGGGGTTGGTAAAAAAAAAAAAGAAAAAAAAAAGAAAAAAAAAAAAAGGTTTTGGTCTCTTATGCTTTTATTTGTTTAAAAATGCAGTAAAAACAGTAATATTGTAAAATATTATTACAGTTTTAAATAACTGTTTCCTATGGAAGCCCGTCTCTGCCACTGAATAAAAAATGTTAAAAAAGATGTTGCGACTTTTTATCTCACAATTCTGATATAAACTCGCAATTCTGACTTTTTTCTCAGAATTGCGTGACATAAACTCACAATTGCGAGTTAAGAAGTCAGAATTACGATTTATAAAATCACAATTGCGAGATAAAAACTCGCAATTCTGACTTTTTTTCTCGCAATTCTGACTTTTTTCTCAGAATTGTGAGATATAAACTCCCAATAGCGAGTTAAAGTCCAATTTTGAGGGGGAGGGGAAGACTGATATGTTCTCAGAATTGCGAGTTTGTATCTCACAATTCTGACTTTATAACTCGCAATCCTGAGAAAAAAAGTCCGAATTGTGAGTTTATATCTCGCAGAAACCCGCAGTTCTGCCATTTTTTCACATAAAGTCGCAATTCTGAGAAAAAATGTCAGAACTGCGGGTTTGTATCATGCAATTATGAGAAAAAAAGTGTGAGATAAAAAGTCGCAATTACGAAACGGGCTTCCATAGTTTCCTCTTAGAATATATTTTAAAATGTAATCTATTCCTGCAAATTTTTCATTACTCCAGTCTTCAGTGTCACATGATCCTTCAGAAATCATTCTAATATGCTGATTTGATGCTCAAGAAACATTTACTATTATCAGTGTTAAAAACATTTGTGCTGCTTGATATTTTTGTGGAAACAAAATGCATCTGTAATGTATCTGTAGTGATGTTAAGCACAAATTGTGTTTTAAGACAGTGACAGCTATTTCATTATGACAAGCACGTCTTAAGCTATTGAATCTAGCACTTGCAGTTACGGGAAATTTAAATATCTTAAGAGTGCTAAGAACAGCAACATTATGCTCATTTGGCAAAGCCGCAGGAGAATCACAGACTGTCTAACTTCCGTCTAATTAACCTTGGATGACCTTGGAAAGCCTCTCCAGAGAGTTGCCCTCCAGCTGATCCAAAGACTCTGACTCCCTGCCAATGCTTCATTCAGTCACAAACAAACTCAGCAAAGACATCAACACTTCATTCACACTCTCCCAGCCACAGATGAAGAGAAGAAGAGGAGATTCAGCTGCTTCCTTCAAATGCAAAGCCAGCTCTCTTGAGCCATGCGCCTTAAACCGGAGATTAAAGTAACAGGGATTCACATGGATATAAACAAATCAGGAATCCTTTCCTCGCTATCTCACTCACTTTCTATCCTGTTAGCGAAAAAAAAGTATCCCTAATGAAGTGGTTTAGCATGCTTGGCCTACTATTTAAATCAAGCCGAGTGTGACAGCTTCATTTTATTTAAGAGGATATGATCTGAATACTTGATTATAAACACTGGACTTTCACTGAGAGGCTGGGATTACTGTCCTCTGAAGTAATGAAGGCAAGACAGAGAAAGAGAAGCTCTGCTTTTTTTAAAAAAAAAAAAAAAGGTTTGTTACCTACTTAGAAAGCATTTAACGCCATTATAGAAAATGTGAATGCTCCAAAAGGCATCACATACAGTATACAGTCCCATAATGCACTACATTGTGACAAGCAGAGTGAAAATAAAATCCAATTTTTTTTTTTTTTTTAATTTTATAGGTGTTTTTATTTAACAAAAAAATATAGGAAAACTGCAATACTGTGAAATATTTAATTAATTATTAATATTTAATATTTAAAATAGTCTTTCTAATAGTCTTCATGATCTTTCATAACTAATTCTAAAATGCCGATTCTGTTTAAAAAAAAAAAAATCTTATTATTATCAAAGTTGAAAACAACTGTGCTGCTTAATATTTTTGTGGAAACCATGATACATTTTTTTCAGTATTCTTTGAAGATAAAGTTGAAAATTAAAAACAGGCAAAAAAAATTATTTATTTGAATTAGTTTTTTTTTTTTTTTTTTGCATTATATATGGTACATAAATGCTACATATACCATTGAATCTCAGTGTTCATGTTAAGTCTGACTTAAAATTTGCATACAAAAAAAAATTACCAATGCAGAAAATGCCTGATTTTTACACCTAGAACCTTCATGCACTTGTAAGTTGAGTACGTTTTGTGTGAGAATTACTATTTGTATGGCTCACAGAGATTCTGTCTATGTGATGTGCTTCAAATCAGTCACCTATGAGGCTCTTTTCCAGTTAAGATGGCAAGGAAGGCTTTGGAACAGAGAGAGGAGGAGGAGAATGAATGCAAACAGCATGAGAGATGAGGCACCAATCAGTCAGTGCATTAGAGACTGTGACAGACGATCCACCTCTCCTCCAACCATCACCTCCCCGTCCCGCCTTCCACTGACCCAAATCTACAGGCACAGATGAAGAACGACAGATGGATCTGGAGGTTCGAGACGCGCGCACATCATTATTACTGAGCCTCGTCACCTCTGCCATAACTCTAATGTAACATCCTCCCAATCGAACCGAACAGTGCATGCACCAGGGGTCCTTGACATCCCACATGTGCGTCCCACATTCAATCCATACCGCTCTCGAATCCCCACCCTACACAGTGGCACGGAAGGAATGAGTAAAGACATTCAGTCACATTGCATGAATGTTGCATGAAACGCCACCACCTTCAGGCACAGTATTCCCAGTGCAGCCAAGACAAATATCATGCAATCGAAAGACAGATTTGGCTATGCATTCCACATCCCATCTTTATAAACACAGCTTTCGTCACAGTATTAGCTGCAGACGTTATTCAGACTTTCAGATGGCATGAAATATACATGCATGAAGGAGTCATCTGGATTCAGTGGGAAAGTGGGATAAGAACTAAATGACAGACTACTAAATTCTCCTGAAGTCATCCGATACGGTTGGAAGAGTAAAATCATCTCTATGTGGGTATGGAATAGAGATTATTATTATGCTTGTAATCATAATAACTGTAGTAGCTATGATATTTTGCAAACAATGGTTATCACAGTAAATTTTTGGAAGGGTACCTCGTGAATAACTGAATCTTATGGTTAAAGACTTTTATCAGAATGAACAAGCAGCCAGAATTTATATTATGAAATTATACAGTATCTGCATTGATCCATAGCCAAAGCCTGCTTGGTCGTTTAACAGAAATGCTCAGTTTAAAAATGTAAAAAAAAACAACAACAAAAAAAAAAACAATATATACTAATGTTCAAAAGATTGGGGTCAGTAAGATAGAAGCCTCTTATGTTTACCAAGGCTGTAATTATTTTATTAAAATACGCAAAAAATATTATTACAATTTAAGATGACCATTTTCTATTCAAATATATTTTAAAAAGTATTTTATTCCTGTGATGCAAAGCTGAATTTCAGTGTCACATGACCCTTTAAATCATTCTAATATTTGGTTTTCAAGTAAAATTTCTTATCATTATCAATGCTGAAAACTGTTGTGCTGCTTAATATCTTTGTGGAAACCATGATCCATTTTTTTCTGGATTCTTTGATGAATAGAAAATGAAAAAAGAACAATTTATTTGAAATAAAAATCTAGAAATATAGAATATAACAGGAAGAGAAAAATTGATTTTATTATTATTTTTTTTTAAATATATATCCCAACGGTCACTTATGATCAATTTAATGTATCCTTATTGAAAAACGAAACAATTTGAATGGTAGAGGGAAAGAAAATTCTAAAATATTTATTCCAAAACATCAAATAAATGATATAAATATATACAGTGCTGCTGGAAAGTTTGGGAACCCTTTAGAATTTTCTATATTTCTGCATAAATATGACCCAAAACATCATAAGATTTTCACACAAGTCCTGAAAGTAGACAAAGAGAACTAAATCAAAAAAAAAGAAAAAAAAAGAGGCAAAAATATTTTCTTTGTCATTTATTTATTCAGGAAAATGATCCAGTGTTACATATCTGTGCGCTGCAAAAGTATGTGAATCTTTGCTTTCAGTATCTGGTGTGACCCGCTTTTGTAGGAATAACTGCATCTAAACATTTCTTGTAACTGCTGATCAGTCCTGCACAATATTTTGTAGGAATTTTAGCCCAATCCTCAGCACAGAACCACTTCAACTCTGTGATGTTGGTGGGTTTCCTTCCTATGAACTGCTTGCTTCAGCTCCTTCCATAACATTTCAAATGGATTAAGGTCTGGACTTTGGACATTCTGAAACAACTTGTGTGCCCGGGGTCCTTGTCTTGCTGCATGGCCCACTTTCTCTTGAGACTCAGTTCTCGGACAGAGGTCCTGACGTTTTGTTTTAGAATTTGCTGGTATAGTTCAGAATTCATTGTTCCATCAATAATGGCAAGCCGTCCTGGCCCAGATGCAGCAAAACAGGCCCAAACAATCATATTACCATCACCACCATGTTTCACAGATGGGATAAGTTTCTTATGCTGGAATGCAGTGTTTTCCTTTCTCAAAACAAAGCTTCTCATTTAAAACAAAAAGTTCTATTTTGGTCTCATCTGTCCATTAAACATTTCTCCAATAGCCCTCTGGCTCGTCCACGTGATCTTTAGCAAACTGCAGACTGCAGACCATGATTGTTCAGTGTTCTCCTGACGGTGGACTCATGAACCTTTATTATCAGACAATGTGAGAAAGGCTTCTAGTTGCTTAGAAGTTACCTTGGAGTCTTTTGCAACCTCGCTGACTTGCTTTTGGAGTGATCTTTGTTGGTGGACCACTCCTAGGGAAGGTAACAGTGGTCTTGAATTTCCTCCATTTGTACACAATCTGTCTGACTGTGGATTTGTGGAGTCCAAACTCTTTAGAGATGGTTTTGTAACCTTTTCCATCCTGATGAGCAACATCAACTCTTTTTCCGAGGTCCTCAGTAATATCCTTTGTTCATGACCTGATTCACTTCCACAAACATGATCCGACTTTGATAGATCCCTGTTCTTTGAATAAAACAGGTCACGTACTGACATTTGATAGGCATTGCACTGACTGAAAACACCTCTGCACAGATGGACTCTAATTTCACCTTTAAATTATCTGCTAATCCAAGAGATTCACATACTGCAAGAGATATGCAACATTGGATAATTTTTCCTGAATACATAAATGACAAAGAAAATATTTGATTGGGTTCTCTTTGTCTACTTTCAAGACTTATCTTACGATGTTTTGGGACATATTTATGCTTTTTTTTTTTTTTAATCTTGTGGGAAATGTTATTGTATGATTCACTGAAGAAGGCTTGTTGCTGAAAAGCTTGATTGTCTATTGCTTTTTTGCAAAAAAAAAACAGCGAGTGCAGATCTTTTATCTGAAGGTCATATTTATGCAGAAATATTATGTTTTTGAGATTTTTTTTGTTGAGTGAATTCTGCTATCATTATCTATCATATCCTACCTATCAGCCAAACTCCTTTATAGATAGCAACACCAGTAAGGCCCTTTAAAAATGTATATCGGTCGAGCGCTTACACTGAACATTACCCAGAGCTTCATGGCTTCTCTTGACAGAACGGATTAATGTTAGCATGTCCATTCAGAGCCTACAAAATAATGACGAAGTGCAAAGAGAGTGAACCTGGGCCATTTAACACCTATCGGCTCATGAATACATTTCATCACTGCCATCGTTTTCCAGCCCAGTTTCCAAAAGAAAAAATGCCCTTGATAAAGGTGATAGCATTTAGCTAAAACCTCTTTATGAGGGCATGAAAAAAGACTGAGGAGGAAAAATCACCTCCACGACTTTTTTCCAATGAAATATAGCTTGCTTTTGTGCAACTGAAAAGGATGTCTGCATTTGTGGCCAAAACAAAACACTCAGTGACATATACAAACCCAGTCTCTACGGTTTAATTAGTAACCTGCGTGAGAGAATAAAAATTTTAAAAATTGCAACATGTTATTAAAAAGTTAAGACGTTTGTGTACAGGAGGCAGGAATTACAAGGCACTGATTCACCAACTCTATATTTAGTGTTACAGTGTGTAAAGTAAACACAGTCATGTAGCAACAAGTGGGTCAAACAAACACGTTAGGACAGAGGAATGTGATGACGCTGCTTAAAGTCTCAATAGAAAAATGTCTTATTGAATACTTTGCGCATAAATGAATAATGCACTCTAAAGAGAGATTCTGGGGAAGCAATATACTGTAACTAAAACTGAGCTGCTTCTCCATGGCAAGTACCTTTATTACAACAGTATTGCTTATACTTGGGATTTAGGGATTTGAATAAACTAAAAGAAAATCTGTCATCATTTATTCACCTTCATGTCTTTCCAAACCCCTCCTTTTTTTTTTTTTGGTGGAAGACATTTAGAAGACTGTGCTGGTCAATTTTGCCATTCAGTTACAATTAATGATGACTAAAGCTTGTAACCTTAATATATAGTATATAATATAAGGTTTCCTGATTTTATAATCATTATATATTTATATTTTTTAATATAAATGTATTGTGTAAACAAAACTTTTATTTTTGATGCGATTAATCATGATTAATCGTTTGACAGCACTACTTTTCATACATTACAAAAAAAAAAAAGTATATTTATTTTTGCTTAATTTAATTTCCTGAAGCTCAAACAGTACAGCATGGTGCCAAGATCATGGGTTGGACTCCTTGAAAAATTCACACAAATTACTAAGAATGCACAGCGTCAACGCAGCATGCATTTCTTTGCATAAATATAAAAAGGTAAATAGCCCCAGAAGGTTGTTGAGAAACTAACATAATAAAATACAAACAAAATACATTATTTTTTACATATCCACTTATTCACATTCAACACCACAACAGAAGTATCAATATGATTTGTGAATGAATCATTCTTTTAGTTTGGATCTATTCAAAGAATCAGACGACAAAACTGGGCTGATTGATTCGTTCGAAGCAGACTGATTCAGTACTTGGGTTCACCTCACTCAGTGAATCAATGATTCAACAATGAAGATTATCAAGGTACATCTTAAATGTCAGTCTGCTCAACACAAAAAGCTGTTGCACAGCTCCTTAAGATTTGGAATGTAATGCATATGAAATACTTTCATGATATTTTCATCATAACATTTTCGAATTCGAATTTGTTCCTTTAGAAACATTCATTTTCTGCTAAGCTGCTTTGCAACGATGCATATCGTAAAAAGTACTATATAAAAAACATGAACTGGATTGAAGTGAATTGAGACCACCTAGAACTCCAAAGCAACCACATAGCAATGCAATGACAAACATTCACAACTGTAGCATTGTGGTAATGAAGAATGGCATGTTCGAGCACTACTCACAAGCTCTTTAGTAAAAATTACCTGAACAGTTACACTCAGTGATTCATATATGTCTGTGCAATGTTGGCTGGATCTCCGGAAAAATGAAACATCTCAATGGAGGAACAAGTGCTTCTGATTACTATTTGTGTGTAGGTTTTGTATAGTTCAACTTGGAAGGACCATATTTTTGGACCGAAAAAAATCAAGTTTTGCTTTAAATCTATAGTAACAGGTTTGAGAGTTAGAGTTAAAACATTTTGCATATAAAAACTCTTCACTAAAGCAGTGAAATGTGTGTAAGTCTGAAAGACTGCAGCAAACCGAGAAGAAGCTGGTAAGCAGCAAGGAAACATATTTTACCTATAAAAGGAGTTTTCTCCCTCAACTCCTCAGACTTTTCATGTGGCTTGCCAGCGAAAGAGAACAGAAAAATGAAATCCCTAAATCTCAGCAGTATCGACCTGCACCCCGTTTGGACACACCAGTCTCCTTCCAATGGCTTTTAAATGTTTAATGCCACTCGCTCCTCTGTGACGAGGAAATAGCCATTTAAAACGAGCGATTTGGAGACAAACGAAGCGAAACAATCGCAAGATGTGAGATAACGGCCCACATCGTGGACGCCTGCCAGGGAGACCCAGTAACAGCGGAGGCAGGCGCAGTTGCATGCGAGGTAAATCGAGGCATTTGAGGCATGCATTAGAGCCAGGAGCACAACTCAACAGCATGTGGTGGAAGAAACGACAGCTGTGACCTTCTCAAACATAAGTGTCTGCATGTTCATCCACGTTCGCCAGGAACTACCGCCCCACGCGGTGTTAATTACACCACTGTCACAATTACAGACAGAAAAGAGAAGAGATGCCAATCCCTCGAGACCTCTGTTCAACCTACGAAAAAAGCCCCATCCTCGGCTTCAAAAGCAAAACTTTCAAAGGCGTTTAATTCTCGGAGAGCCTGTGTGTTCGTGGGTTTTCGCAGCATAATATTACTAGTCAGTAAGCTGACAAAAGTTTTGCTTTGAAACAAATTCCCTGTTTTGTGAATACTGATGCTTTGCATATGCCCAAAAAACCCCAGGCAACATTTACAGACTTCCCCGAGAGAAATAATGTGACATGTTTGTAAATAATTCTCACAAAGTCTTCCTCTGAAGCACAAAATCCCACCTAGACAACTAGCTGAGCCTTGCAAAAGTTCTGTGGCGGTACCATGGCACAGTCATAACTGATTAGTACTTTAACATGCAATGGTATTTTGTGATTTTTATAGTTATGATATTAATACTTCAAAAAACTTCAAAAGAATACTATGGGACCAACATGTTACATCCCAAAAAACAAAGGTTATGCCAGGATATGTCCCAAAACATTGCTATTACCATGGTAGCATGCCTAAAAGTTATGGTCAAACCAAGGTATTTAACAGCTAGGAAGCATAACACACGGATCAATGATGATAACTTTTTCATCTATGAAGTTACATTAAAAATGCAATTAATACAGACTAAAATTATTGGAAAACACCTCTTGTACGATGATTCTGATTTAAAATTCATTTTGATATCTTTTTAAAGTAAAGAACATAACAAGGTGGTGTAAGACTCTGGAGATGGTAATAAAGCTTTTCAAGTACTTCACTGCGTTCAGTGAAGTACTGTATGTCCTGCAAGTACATTGGCATAATATTTTATTATTATCTCTTCAAAAACAGTGGCAGTTTTATTTTAAAATTGTAATATTTGAATATTTAAATATTATATATATATATATATATATACACACACATACATACATACAGTCGTGGTCAGTATTATTGGCACCCTTGGTAAATATGATCAAAGAAGGCTCTGAAAATAAACCTGCATTATTAATCTTTTTGATCTTTTATTTAAAAAAATTCACAAAAATCTAACCTTTCATTGAACTAAAACAATTGAATCTCATTATGAAATAAATGTTTTAATCAAATACACGTTGGACACAATTATTGGTACCCCTAGAAACTCTTATGAGTAAAATATATCTGAAGTATATTCCCATTCATATTCACAATTTTGAGCACTCCAGCGGGATTATAAACATGAAATTATCCAGCCATGGCTTCCTGTTTCACAGAAATATAAATAGGAGGGAAAACAAAGCCCAAATTCCCTTAATCATCCATCACAATGAGAAAAACCAAAGAATATATTTCTGATGTGCATCAAAAGATAATTGAGCTTCACAAATTAGTGAAGTGGCTTTAAGAAAAGAGCTAGAGCAGTGAAAATTCCCATTTCCACCATCAGGGCAATAATTAAGAATTTCCAATCAACATAAAATGTTGCGAAACTGTCTTGAAGAGGACGTGTGTTTATATCGTCCTAATGCACGGTGAGTTTGAGTGGCTAGAGACTCTTCAAGGACCACAGCTGGAGAATTGCAGAAAATAGTTGAGTCTCAGGGTCAGAAAACCTTTTAAAAAAAGTCAAACAGCCCCTACATCACCACATGTTGTTCGGGAGGGTTTCAAGAAAAATTCTCCTCACTAATCCAAAAACAATCTCCAGCATGTTCAGTTATCAGACACAACTGGAACTTCAAATGGGACTGGCTTCTATGGTCAGATCAAACTAAAAATTAGCTTTTTAGCAGCAAACACTCAAGATGGGTTTGGTGAAGTACCCCATGTGCAGAATGAAATATACTGCTGTATTTTTGATGCTGTGGGCCTATATTTCTGCTGGAGGTCCTGGACATCTTGTTTAGACACATGGCATTCTGGATTCTATCAAATACCAACAGATAAAAAAATCAACAAGTGACTGACTCTGTTAGAAATCTTATAATGGGCCATATTTGGATCTTCCAACAATACAATAATCCAAACACAAACCTCAAAAACAACACAAAAATGGGTCACTGAGCACAAAACCAAGCTTCTGCTATGGCTGTTCCAGTCCTCTGACCTGAACCCTGTAGAACATGAGTGAGGTGAACTGAAGAGAAGAAGCGCCGTCATGGAGCTGGGAATCTGAAGGATCTGGAGTGATTCTGGATGAAGGATCAGGTGTCAGGTGTTCTCTAACCTCATCAGGCATTATAGGAGAAAATTTAGAGCTGTTAAACTGGCAAATGGAGGTTTCATAATAGTATTGAATAAAGGGTGCCGTTAATTGTGGGCCAATGTGTATTACAGAAAAAAACATTTATTTCATAATGATATTTCCCCATTTTAAATTCTTATTATCCAAATCGAAAGGTTAGATTTTTGTGAATTTTAAATAAAAGATCAAAAGGAATAACAATGCAGATTAATTTTCACAGCCTTCTTTGATCATATTTACCAAGGCTGCCAATAATTCTGACCACGACTGTATATATATATATATATATATATATATATATATTTTTTTTTTTTTTTTTTTAAATAAATATAGAATTTTATTACTATCCCACTTGACAATTTCATGCATTCGTTAAACACAAATTTTGTAGTACTGTACAAACACTTTCAAATCTTTTTATAAATGAGTTTTAAATTAGATTTTTAAAAGATTTTCCCTTCTCATATTTTTGTATGTCCTTATTTGACTACAGAAAGAACAGACAGAATCAAAATCATCTGCATGTTTAAAAAAATGAGCGTTAGCCTGAGGAGGTAATAAAATGTTATCACAACAAAAATAAAACAAATACTACAAAATACGAGCTCAAACAGTATGTACAGCACTTTTTCAAAGAAGAAAATATCCAACAGCACTGATTTACAATGGATGATGGATGTCAGAGCTGATTTAGTCCATTTATAATGGATTATTTGAAAAAAACAAAAACAAAAAAAAAAAAACACGTACCCAGGCAGCTTATTCCTAACAATCCAGTCACCTACATGCTGCTGAGTGTTAGACTACAGAAACTCCTACAGGCCAGTAGATTTACATGATATAAACAGGGTTGACACAGTTGGACGACTCTAAAACAGCGCTACTAGTTAATCTGGCTTGAGGAACCGATCAAACCTCATCGTGCATCCCTCGTGTTCTCTGCTTCTGTCAAGTTTTCAGCAATATCTGATAGAAGACTGTCCTGTAAAACCTCTGAAGCTATTTCCAGACTTGTCAGTGACAGATGCTTATTAGCCACTTGTAGTCAGATCCTCTTTTTGTCAAAATGTGATTTGTGCTTTGCTTCCAGCTGGATATTTGTCTCCTGACAGGACGGAGTAATGGCGTGTCTCACGGGCTTCTGTTGAACATCGCTGCCACATCTAAAACAGATTTCTCTGTGATTGCTGGTGCATTGGTTTTGCTGATGTTAAAGTTGATTTCTTTAGAATTTTGCTTTTCGTTTGCAATTTTTTTGGAATCATCCCTACCACCTGACAGACACCGCAGAATCAGGCATCCTGCGAAATCATACTCGTCTTTGTGACAATCCTAGTCTCTGGAAACGGCAAAAAAAAAAAAAAGAATTTGAATGGGACTGTCTGTTACAAGTCACTTTTGCTGCATGTTTCAGCTTTAAAAGTGTTTATGTTTCATATTCATCTTCTCAAACCACTAATATAACAGCATTAGCCTCTTTGCGGCCACTATCACCTAACAAACAGATCCTCAGGTGTGTCAGTTCATTAACTTGGATGAATGCAAAAATAAGCAGGTCATGTGATCTCGACATGTTGGCCACAGTGGGTAGAATAAAATGTGTATTTTAGAAAATAAAATACAATTTCTTTGTACATCACCGATATGACTGTTATTTTAATATTATATACTATTATAGTAATTATTAATATTAAAGGGGTGGTTGACTGTTTTTTTTCTAGGCTTGATTGTGTTTATGGGGTGCAGTCTAACGTGTTCATGCTTCATTTTTTTAAAAAACGCACTATTTTTCACATAATTTACCTTTATTCTACACCGCTCTGTCCCTTCTCTGATAAACACCCCGATTATTTCCTGGTTTTATGAAGCTCCTCCCTCAGAAATACACGATGGGCTGAGATTGGTTAGCTGGCTCAGTGTGTTGTGATTGGCTAAACCGTCTCTAGTGCGCGTCTAAACGTCCCACCCCTCACCTCAGCAGCATGTGCTCCGGTTGTATTGTAAACAATGGCGTCGTCAATATTGCTTATCAGTTTGAGCCCGATTGAGACGCAGAGGATATTAGTGAAGAGGATCGCGCAGAACCTGTGCAAGCACGGCTCTTAATGGTATGTTGTTTTGTTTGTTTGTTTGTTGTTGTCTCATACTTTTAGATACACTGTTATTTGTAAATGCTACTGCTTCTGTTAGCTTTTAATATATGGTTTTATCCTGATTAAAGCTTTAATACAATACAGCAACCATGTATAACGCTTCTCATAGCTATGCGAAAATAAGTGTATAATTGGAACAGTTTGTTGGAGCTGAGCTTATGATCTGCATGAGAGAGAGAGAGAGAGAGAGAGAGAGATGCAGAGTGTGTGCAGAGCAGGGCGACGCTCTGTATTAAGAACTGCTGCTTTAGAACATTGATTTTGAATCCATTAGTATCAATAGAAGACAGAATTGTGATTCAAATATGAATAGATTTTTTCGTGCACCCATAGTTTTCTCTTCCTCTTCTCTAAAGCAGCGCAACATGGCCTCGCCTCCTTTTTTACGTGTTCCCGGGGGCGGGGTTTATCTGGGTTCTTTATGTCATGAACCCGGGAAGTAGCTCGTTGTAGTGCCTATGAGCCATTTTTGTAGGCATCAAACTGCCAGAATTTTAAAAGACGATATCTCCGTTTGCTTTGAACATTCAGCGCTGCAACTTTGCAGATATTGTTTATGCTCAAACAGCAACATTACACACTAACGTTAAAAAAAATCGCAATCAACCACCCCTTTAATATTTTTAGTTTTCATTGAAGTCTTATGTGCTTTGTTGCATTTTTATTACTTTTTTGTAATATTTCTGTATAGCTCATAGGCGGAGGGTGAACCAACTCCAGGGTAAGGCTAAAAGCAGCCAAATTTATTAACTACAAACATTATAAACCTATCTTTTTAAGCAAGTACCAGATATGGGTATGAAATATTTTTAATGGGACTGAATTTGTATTTAACGTGATTACAATTTAAAAACATTACAAATGGATAATTACGTTCCACGGTTATTCAAACAGAAAGTGAGCGAAGAACATTCTCACTAACTTTGATCAATCGTGAGTTTAAGCGCTCTCAAAAAAACAGAACTATGGTTATAATCTCTGAGGCTGTCTACACTGTGAAATTAATCTCTTATTTACATTATACGTACATCTGCGCTTTGTTGTTTATGATGAGAGAATTCATGAGGATCCGAAATTCAGTCAGCGAGCGCGTGCACTTAGTTTCAGCGATGACTCATCTGAACGCCTTTGATCGGCCATTGCATTCCAAAGCGCAACAGAATCGTGTGTGATTGGTTATAATGTGCAACACTGTAACAATGCTTTAGAAAAAGAAAAACGGGGCAACATGAGCAGATCTTAATTTAATGCCGCAATCAAAATTTTTCATTCATTTTAACTTTGTTAGCAACAGACATAATAGATTTAATTTATTTGTGCAGATGCATTTTTGTCCAATTTAGTGGCATTTTTGTTCCAAGTCCCCATGGCCAGCCTTACACGCGCTCCGCCTATGGTTTAGCTTCTATTTAGATTTTTATTTCAGTTTTAGAAATTTTAGTACTTCAACTTATTTAATTCAGTTACTTTTTAATTTTTGTTATTTAATATTTACATTTTTGTTATTTAATATTTACATTTTTATTTCAGCTTTATTCAAATTCCTGAAATCAATTTAATATTTTAATAATTTTAGTTTTAGTTACTAAGTGTCTTTGTCTCATTTGCACATTTTAAAAAAGTCAAATCTACTATTCATTTATTTATGTGTAAATGTAGAAAAGAATACATATTGCACCTGTAAAGTAATAGGTGAAGCAAAAACTAAAATAAAAAATGATCTCTGACACTACTTTAAGTCAGCACAAGCACAAATTAATTTTGAAAGCTGCAAATTAATTTTATTTATTTATATTTATATATATATATATATATATTTATACACATATACATACATACATATATATATACATATACATACACATATGTGACCCTGGACCACAAAACCAGTCTTAAGTGTCAATTTTTCGAAATTGAGATTTATACATCACCTGAAGCTGAATAAATAAGCTTTCCATTGATGTATGGTTTGTTAGGATCAGACAATATTTGGCCGAGATACAACTATTTGAAAACCTGGAATCTGAGGGTGCAAAAAAATCTAAATATTGAGAAAATCACCTTTAAAGTTGTCCAAATAAAGTTCATAGCAATGCATTTTACTTATCAAAAATGAAGTTTTGATATATTTATGGTAAGAAATTTACAAAATATCTTCATGGAACATGATCTCTACTTAATATCCTAATGATTTTTGGCATAAAAGAAAAATCAATAATTTTGACCCATACAATGTATTTTTGGCTATTGCTACAAATATACCCCAGCGACTTAAGACTGCTTTTGTGGTCCAGGGTCACACATACATATATATATATATATATATATATATATATATATATAGACTGCTTTTGTGGTCCAGGGTCACACATACATATATATATATATATATATATATATATATATATATATATATACACACACACATATTTATTTTTTATTTATTTTTTGGTGTCCTACCCCTTTACGTATATATGGTTTTGTATCTTTATTTTCTAAATTGGTCATTTTTATTTTATTTTATTTTATGTCCTGCCCCTTTATATATGTGTTTGTATCTTTATTTTCAAGAGATTCAAAAATGTATTCAAATGTTTACCGACTAAAATGGACTACACATTATCTCAGATGGTGGGAAAAACTGAAAGTATGACCAGCATGCATATCCACTGCCAATTAAATAAGAACAAGACATTTAAATGCCGCTCTCCTGCCTTTTCTTCCCTTTTTTCACACACACACACACACACACACACACACACACACACACACAGTACACACAAAAAAAGCTTCTTCTTTTTTTTTTTTTAAACCCTAACCTTTGTTTACACCAGTGTGTTTTAACATGAACGATACGGCGACAAGTTTCAGAAATTGTCCTGCTTTCAACTGCCACGGTAACTTAATATTTTCCACATTATTTTGGGAAGTAATCCCTGCATTGTGGCTGAGTGTACACACCATCAGCGTTCCTGCAGTGCTGAATGCTCCCAGCTAATTCCCTCACATTAGACTCAATCATCGTCCATCACTTCAGCCACGCCGCGCAGCTCCGTGTTGACAGCAACCTCGGGGAATAGTGGCAAGCAGATGCCAGAGGAAACACACGGAGCTGTCCCGACCAGAACGCCCCTCGTCAGGCCACGCCGGTGCCAGCTGCCTCTCCCAGCATACCACACGGAAAGAACGGCATAAGCCGCATAACTTATCCTGAGCTCATCGCAAACAAGTCCCAACTGAGCCCCGGCGTCAGGAAGCTTACGGGGAATAAAGCACATTGTTTGACAGAGGGGAGGCAAGGTGCACCTAACCAGACAAGTGTGCATCACTCTGCAGTTTCCATGCCTGGGTCCACAGCGACTGCAGGACTATACTCAGCGTTTCTATAGTATAAAGAGGATTTACCCACAGTGCACCTGCTTTGCATAATTCTAGTATATACTGGTCATATTTATCATTGCTCAGCAAAATTTTGTGGTGAAATTCAGTAATTTCATCAGGAATCCACGTGATCTGCTTTGTTATGTGCCTTTTAAAAAAAATTCATTAGGGTTTTTCTGTAATATTTCTATTTAGCTTATGTTTATTTCAGTTTTTAGAAATTCTAGTATTTCAACATTTTAAGTTAGTCGGAAAAGAAACAATCTAGAAAATGTCTTTTTTCATTTTTTTTATATTTACATTTTATTTTAATTCCCCCCCAAAATAAAAACTTTTAGATTACTTTTAGGTTTTTCAACAAATAACTTCAAAAATTGAGAATTTATGTATTATTTTTGAATTTGGATTTACCCACAATGCACCTGCTCTACATAATTCTAGTCACATTTATAACTGCTCTGCGAACTTTTGTTTGTGAAATGCAATCATTTCAATGGGAATCCACAGGGTCAGTTTTGTTAAGTGCTTTTTAAATTTTTTTGTTGTCGTATTTTTTGGGGTAATATTTCTATTTAGCTTCTATATATTTCTTATTTCAGTTTTTGTCATTTTAGTACTTCAACTTATTTCAGTTAGATGCCAAGGCAATACAATTTTTTTCTAATATTTACAATTTATTTTATTTAAGCTTTATTATAACTCCCGAAAACAATATTTAACACTTTTAGTTTTAAGTTTCAGTTTACTGAAAAGTTTATTTTTTTGGAATAAAACGAGGGTGAGCACATGATAACATATTTTTTTCATAAATATTTTTATTAATTATTAAAAAAAATATTATTAGCACTTTGCGCAGCATTTCTATAGTATAAAGTGGATTTTTCCACGATGCATCTGCTCTACATAATTCTAGTATATAGTTAAGGTATGGACAAATTTATTGTTTGCTGCGAAATTTTGTGGGTGAAATCCAGTAATTTCAGCAGGAATCTAATACGAACGGCAGTTTTGGGCGAATGCAAAAAAATTCCCCACTCAGATTTCACTCGTATTCATGTTGATCGTACATATTCGCTGCAGTGACCTACAGAAAGCTGCTTGGTTTGAAAGTGAGTTCTGTGTGAACTGTGCTTCATACATAATTACACTGCAAAATTTTGTCAAATGTGACCGGACCTTTACTCAGTTGAATGGTATTTTTCAAAAAATAAAATAAAAATTAAAAATATCTCAATGCACTATGAAGATTTTGCAAAAGAAAGCTCAGTGTACTATGCAGAAACGTTAATCCACAATGCAAATTTATGCTAACCGAACTGCAAAACAAGATATTTAGAAACTGTCATTAGCATATAACCACCCATATTGACATATCAATGCCTATTCTATAATCAACAACTTGGCCTGTCGAATGAGTCTCAAAACTATACTGCCACACAGAGGTTACCTAAACATAACACATGTCATTTACATACAGAAGTCTTAAAGGTACAGCAGCAACAGCTTGTCGGTTCAGAAATGGTCACGAGAAACTAAATCACAGTTTTTGCTAGAAGAAATCCTGAGTAACATTATAAGTGGACTTTAGTACGGAAAAAATGATAAAATGCTACAAAAAAAAAAGTTTTCACTGGTGACTCTTACCAGGCAGGTCTGAGAAGAGCAGTATGCACTCGTTGAAGCCGTTGGCCAGCAGACGGTCCCTCAGCTGCTGTAGAATAGCTACACCGATGCAGAAGGGGAAAGAGGAGTTTCCCAAAAGCAGAGTGTCCCACAGGTGGAAGATCTTGTGGAGAGGGAACACATCTGCGGAGGAAATGGGACAAGAAATGACTTATTACGAGTGTATTTTGCAGCCTTTGCACTGTAACAGCTGCGCATTAATATGGTCAACAGGCCTTCTGTATCATGGCTGTTGCTATATTGTGTAATTTCTGATTTCAGATACCAGAACTGGAACGATCCATGTTTATAAAAAAGACATTTATATAAAGTTATTATTGTGTATAATTAATGTATAATTAATTATGTATAATGTATAATTAAACAATGCACAATTAGAGAACAAATCTGACGCATTTACCATCATCAAAGATGTAATCAGAACAATTCAACATGCCAAACTAAGTGCCATTAATTACTACAGTGCAAATCACTATAATTACTGCCAAAGTTATATGTCCTTCTATAGTTGATCAACTTAACACTGTTTTTGCAACCTTAATTTGAAGATGTTTTATTCCACAAAGCTGAACAAAAGGAACCAGTCAACTTTAGAAGGAAAAGAGACTGTAACATTTCATAATAAGGTCCTATTTGTTATTTTTCTGTAGTGCATTAGATGTAATCCATCCAGAAAATAATTTTGAAATTAGCAAACGCCCAATCTTGCCAATGAGCCGCTGATACTTACGTGTGAACATTGTAAGAAACCATGGGATCGCATACAGCTGAAAGGAACAGAAAGAAAGAACATTCATTCTTGCACAAAAGCCATTTTTACATAAGCAACAATGTGATTAATATGAATAAACAGCATGGGCCCTTTTCTAATTCCCAATAAAACACCTCAGCGATTAAATTCATCAGAGGAAACCTGTATTTGTAATTCAGGCCTTTGCTTCACAGCCCTCTGTGAAACGAGAGGACGTGTGTGGGAGTGTAATGAACAGCCAACATCCCCGCGTCTCTTTGCTGTCTCCCTCCAGCACCTGTTCCAACACTGCCTCTTTTCCCATGGTTCTGCTCAGTTGCGGTTGGGTAGGATGTATAATCCATTTCAGCAGTTGATTGGTGGCTTGGCCTCAGAGGGGTTTAGGGAGAAATGAGAGGACGAGCGTGAGACAGGCTTCGGTCTAGCCAAATCAGCTCCCTGCTGGGAAGGGCTCCATCTCCGACTGAGACAGACTGACCGCTGCTAAACATGACAGCACGGCCGCGGAGGAGTCGAAATTAGAGGCAACGAGGAGCTGTGCGTGATGGGACGAGGTCTGATGACATCCTGACACCCAATATAGATGGTGTCAGAAACAATATACACTAACGTTCAAAAGGTTTGGAGTCGGTACGATTTTTAAATGTTTTTTAAAGTCTCTTATGCTCACCAAGGATGCATTTATTTGATCAAAAATATTGATGCAATATTGTGAAATACTATTACAATTTATGTTTTCATTTTAATTAGGTGGGTGATATGTTTTTGCTATAAATAATGTCTTTATGACATCAACAATTTTGATACCATAGAAAAAAAGAGAAAAACTCAAGCTCACTGAAGAAAAGCAAACATAGGGGAAAAAAACTACAGCAGAACAAATAAATAAGAAATGCTACATACATTGTTCAAAGTAATCAAACGTAGGCCTACACAAACACTGTATATTCTTCACTGTGATTTAGTTAAGAGCAGTGAGAGATTTTCTATACTTTCTCTACTTTCTACTTGTTTGATTAACATGAATGACAGACTGCAGGAATATTAGACTGCTGTCGCTTTAAGAGCTGCCCAAAAATCACTTGTTTTTAAACTGCAATGCTTAAAAACACGTGCAAACGATACGTTTTCATGACCACGTAACACAGTAACGTCATGTGAGCGTGTAACCACGATAGAGACGATAGTCCAAAATCTCTACTGGTTCACAATGATCTACTGTTTGATTGTGTCTACTGGCCCTAATGTTAATATATTTTAAAATATAATTTATTCCTGTGATGCAAAGCTGAATTTTCAGCATCATTACTCCAGTCTTCAGTGTCACATGATCCTTCAGAAATCATTCTAGTATATTGATTTGCTGACCAATCAACTGTTTAACTAGCGATCAATGTTTAGAACAGTTGTGCTGCTTAATATTTATGTGAAACCATTATAAATAGAAATGTTCAAAAGAACAGCATTTGTAATCTTTTGAAACAACATTATAAATGTCAATTTTAATTTTTTAACGCATCCTTGCTCGAGTATTAATTTATTAAAAAAAAAAAAAAAAAAAAAATAAAAAAAAA
>JAFVLL020013021.1:0-70346 GCA_021397915.2 Tor tambroides | reverse complement strand
GACTGATTGCACATGAGATTCAGAGCGTGGTCACGCTGAAGGCGTTCCCATAGCGTTTTCGGACGCAGCTCGAGTTCCTGGAAGGGAACTGTATACATACACTTTTAAGATTCAAAGTATGCTACAAGTGTACATTCTAAGCAATTTAAGCTAAATTTCTTCACAAAGACAAGTAGTGCAGCCAACTTTTATGATGGTTTTCTGTCATTTTTTAAAGTTTGAGAGCCCCTGTTACCATTCACTTTTGCTTAAAAAAAAAAAGAGCGTCCTGAATATTCTGTTGTCATGCAGCTTTGGAACAAGCATTTTTGGTTGAACTATCCTTTTAATACAGGCTGTGGTTACACAAAAGACAGCATTTCAGTGTTTTAATTCTCTGCGTAATGTTGACAGGAACTTTTTTCGAAAACTTGCAGTTAGCCGAGGGTCTCATTAGTCTCTAATACGAGGCGTCAAGTGGGCGAGAGCTGCTGCTCCAAAGAATGAAATGAAGTGGGAATCAGCAGCAGCTGGTTTTCCTGATTGGATAATCTGTGTATCTTTGGTCTGAGCGGCCTCACAATATGGTGGCAATTCCATTGCTAAGTATGCAATTACTGTGCCACAGCACTTGAGGTAAATAAGCGGAGGCGAAAAGGTTATTATTCAGATCTAATGATGTAAGTGGACATAAACATCAATTACAGAGCTCTCCCACAGGTGCAGAACATTACGTTTTCAAAATGTGCCGGAAACTTCTGTTTACATCTTTTATTGTGTCATCATTTCTGTGTAGTGTTGTTTTCAGGGTCGCTTTAGGAGATCAGGGTCATTGAAAGTAGTTGAAACGCGGTCGGTAGTTCAGAAGTGGAAATGAAATCCATCCCGCTGCGGCGTGTGTTTTGACCCTCAAAGCTCTCCTGGCACCTAGAGTCGCCAAGAAACTGCCACTTTCTCCTCAAATCATTCATCTTGAGCGGCGTTGCATCTCTCGCACACTCACTCCATCTCTCATCTCTCCCAGACAATCAGCCATAAACACTTCAGACTGACTGGTGCGGGCGCGAAACAACGCGAGACAATTCACAGAAGCACTAAATGTGCAGGATTACCTCTCATGAGGTGTAAATGAATTTAATTCACATATTTGGCTAATCAAGGGCAAAGTTTTAAATTTACCCTCTATAAAGAGCAGAGGCCTTTTACATACATTTCCACAGCTTTGTGAGGAGACTGCAAAAAAAATGCCTGAAGGGACGAGCGAAATAAAGAATTAATGGATGAAAATAATGCTTTTTAACAGGAACTGTTTAACAGGAACAAGGTTGCTCTGACATTTCAGTGGCGAGTGCGCTGACTCATTCCTCCCTCTTATTCCCGTCTCCACTCCTCAGCCCACGGACTGCGATGCCGTAGGCCTGGCGGCCTGCTTGCCTGCCCCCACTTAGCATAAGAAAAACATTCTCTTAACCCGATGTTGTTCAAATCCAGGCAGAGAGGAGATTGCGTCCATGCAATGCATCATTCTACAAAGTGGACACTCTTTGTGTTGCTGCAATCTCAGTGCCAGTACTTATTTGGTTGGAAAAGGAAGTTAAATGCATAAATGCCATATTAGTAACCATTGCTGATTACGCTGATATAGCTACAGAAAGGTCGAGATCACATAAACACCAATGAGAACTGACAGATGTGGTTTGCTTCAGTTTCTTCCAATCAGTTTTTACAAGAGTTGGTTTGGCATAAATGCCAGATGATTATTCATACTGCAGATGCTATATAATTTCAAATTAAACAGAGTATATACATCGGAGTGACATTTAGAATTGTTTTGATGACAGGTTGTGGTTAATTGCTTAAAATGAAAGAGATATAAGGGTGGTTTTCCGAGGGCTGTCTGAAATGCTGGATTCTTATTGGACAGATTAACCTTGGTCTGATTGGTTGTGGTCAGTTATTCTCAATAATGACTTAAAGTCTTTACAGTGCCACGCGCTGTATAAAGGTCCTAGATCATGTAATTTTCATAACTTACAACTTTGAAAACGGTTGTATGGAGTTTTTGTCTACTAATTTTATCTACTTTTTTTTCCAGAAAAATGTTTTTCCAGCTGAACAATCAGTATTATGTTAAACAAAAGCACAATCCATTGAATGCACTGTACTTTTATCCCTCACAGCCTCATTTTCATTCCTGCCAAAAATTAAATATAGTGCTAAATATAGGTATATAGCAAAACTGTATAATGACTTCTCATCTGGATATTTGAGGTCTGCTCTCTTTTATGTCTCTCTCATATCAGTCAAACACAGCTAGTACTGTCTTGCGATTCAGTTATTAACATTTTACTATAAAATGAAAGGACTTTGGTATTAGTAGTAGGCCTATGATAATATTCTTGAATAGTGTTGAGAGAACAAGTGTTTTGTACACTGCAGTAGATCTTCTCAAATCAATATTTCATGCCCACATCATTATTTACAGTTGTGCTCAAAATTATTCATACCCTTGGTAAGAAGGCAGTGAAAATATATCTGCATTGTTTAAAAAAAATAAATAAATAAATAAAAACCTAACCTTTACTTGACCAAAAAAAAAAAAAAAATTAAAAAAAATAATGAAAGTGAAAGTGAGGGAAAATCACATTATAAAATAAATATTTTTCTCTAATACATAATGGCCACAATTACTGGTCGCCTTAGAACTTTTAATGAGTAAAATACCTCTAAAGTATATTCCCATTCATATTTGCATTTTTTTTTTTTAGCACACAAGGGTGTCTAGGAACATGAAATGATTTAGCAAAGGCTTCCTGTTCCACAAAAATATAAGGGAACACAAAGGCCAAATTCCCATAATCATCCATCACGATTAGTAAAACCAAATAATATAGTTTTGTTGTGCAGAATAACCTTGTTGAGATTCACAAATTAGAAAGTGGCTGTAAGAAAAAAGCTAAAGCATTAAAACATAAAATTCCCATTTCCACCATCAGGGCAATAATTAAGAAGTTACAATCAACAGAAAATATTACAAATCTACCTGGAAGAGGATGTGTGTATTTTCCTAATGCACAGTGAGGAGGATAGTTTGAGTGGCCAAAGACTCTCCAAGGACCACAGCTGGAGAATTGCAGAGATTAGTTGAGTCTTGGGGTCAGAAAGCCATAACACAAGTCACAACATGTTGTTTGGGATGGTTTCAATCAAAAATCAAGAAAAGAAAATGTTCTCATCCAAAACAAACTCCAGCATATTCATTTGTCAGATATTACTGGAACTTCAAATGGGACCAGTTCTTTGGTCAGATTAAACTAAATAAAAGGGTTTGGTGTTATTTTTCTGCTGGAAGTCCTGGAAATCTTGTTCAGATGCATGGCATCATGGATTCTATCAAATACCAACAAGAAACAAAATCTATATCTGACTGTCCCTGCTAGAAATCTTATAATGGGCCAAGGTTGGATCTTCCAACAAGACAATGGTCCAAAGACAGACATCAAAACAAAAATGGGTCACAGAGCACAAAATGAATCTTCTGCCATGGCCGTCCCGCACGTCCTGATTTTGCTGAGTTAGATGTGTTCCTGGGTCAACATATTTTGTTGACCCTGGAACAACATTTTATTCAAAAAATTTAGTCTTGACCATATCTCTACCCCTAAACCTAACCTTACCCATGAGTAATCCCTAAAATCAGAGGAAATGATAGATGAATGACACTGGTGTACAAGCACCAAACACTGACTGTAAGCCCAAACTTCACAAAAACTATAAACTGGTTCTTCAAATCTGACTGGTTAATCACAATGTTGTTCCAGGGTCAACAAAGATGTTGATCCAGGAACATGTCGCACTTGGTAAAATCAGGTTCTGCGGTCATCCCAGTCCGCTGACCTGAACCCTATAGAAAATGAGTGGGGTGAACTGAAGAGGAGAAGCATCAATATGGACCTGGAAATCTGAAGGGTCTGGAGTCATTCTGTATGAAGGAACGGTCTCTGATCTCTTGTCAGGCATTCTCCAAGCTCATAATTTTCCTCCGAAACACAATTGGGCTAGTTTTGTATGTGATTGGGCTAGTTTTGAGTACCAATTGGGCTGGTTTTGTAACGTAGACCTGGAAACCCTGTCGCTAGACCCTTTTTACTGGGGTACGAGCCCAGTGAAATACCGCTGTGCCCCTGTAAAATATTACTAAATCCTTGTCTGAAGGTGGAGTTTACCATATAATGACCTGAGAATCATTTTCCCTGATACTATTTGTTTAGAATCAGAACTAGCGATGCCAGATTCACGAATGAACTAATCTTTTGATATAAGCAGTCAAACCATTTCGCAAAAAGGTCAGAAATTGTTTGTGATTCAGTTTAATTCATTCGTATACTACACTCAAAATATGTATCAAAATATGGGTACACTTACTCATGAAAGGCTAGAAATGCTTATGGATGCAAGTGTACATTACACCTTAAATGTCCATCTTGTTTGAGCTTGTCAGTTTGTTTAGGTTCAAAGCTTACTAGAAACTCTTTTCCCCCTGGAATCTTTGTGTTTGTTGAGCTAATAAAATATAACTCAAATCAATATTTCTTGTCTAACTGTAATGTATGATGGCAAGTAGCTGTTTAATAAGCAGGATAATCACTTACTTAAAACAGTTACACAATAGCATCATAAATATAGTTGCCACTGCATTATGTTTTGTGCATGAATTAACTTTGAGGAAAACTAATATACTGTAAGTTACAATAATTACCCATTCATTTGTATGGAGTAAATGGCAAATTTACAAAAACAATCAGTTTTTCTGTGGGATTTTTTTACCATTTAATTGAATGCTATGTGAAGGTTGAGCAACAAGACAGCAGAACAGTAAGGAATAGAATAACAATAGAACAATTATAGCAGTAAAACAACATCAGATAAAATATGTAAATATGACATTTGTTTTTACACACAGCCTTCCTATTATTTTTTAAAAGAACAAGAAGTGCTTTCTCAGAAGCTTTGGTTTAATGCAAACACTGTGCTACGGGACTTTATAATAGTGCTGTCATCCATAATGGAGTATGCTGAGAAGTTAAAAAAAGAAGCAGAATGTTTGTACAAAAGCTTGCATGATACTCAACACAGGTCAGAGCCTCTTAGAATTAGACTTGATCGCTTACATGCTGACATTGACCCTTGACATACAGTATATCTACTCACCTCTGCATGCATCTCGTGTTCTAACGCCCTGGTTTTTTTTAATGGATCTGCCAAGAGCAGGCCATGTTGGCACCGCTGTAAATTATATAAGTCCTGAACGTCCAAATACGTGAGGGTTCTTGGCTCAGGCCTGCCTCACCTCATTCTTTATCAGCCATGTTCAACATGACACATGGAGCTCACATGGGAAGTTCACATTGCTCAGAGTCACAGGACATAAATTCAGCGATGTGTCACCCTCGCTACGCTTGTTATGCAAATCTCAGGGCCGAAAGATAAGAGATTGGCCCATGAGATAATGCTATTTCAATTTGCACTGAGCTGAAAAGACTGATGGATGCGGTCTTATGCTCGACCTATCAGTGTGAAGAGCCACTTGCAATCAGAGGAGGTTTCTTTCATGTTTAGTGCATGTAGGGCGGCTGTGGGACTGTATTTGACATATTCGAAACTGCTGAAAGCAATAAAGAGCTTTATATGAATTTAAGGTGACGTGTGGAATTTAGATGTTGAAATTCTTTCTCAAATCCCAGTTTAATGCGTAGAGACAACTAAGGAAGTTATTTGTAGGTTGTCTTCTCGAAGAGAGTAAACACTATCACTCCTGTGACACTTCAGCATTGCTCCTTTTGTTTAAATATTTCAATATGTGATTTTCAAGCTTAACCAGTGGTGTGGGTTTAGAATAGGACCTGTTCGGCTGAGCAAAGCCGGGGGTTGTAAAATTACGGTTCATTAAATTATGGTTGAACCACTGATGTCACATGTACTATTTTAACAATGCCCTTACTACCTTTCTGGACCTTAAACATGGTAGTTGCGTTGCTGTCTATGCAGGGTCAGAAAGCTTTCAGATCTCATCAAAAATATCTTAATTTGTGTTCTGAAGATGAATGAAGGTCTTATGGGTTTGGAACGACATGAGGGTGAGTAATTAAAGACAGAATTTTCATTTTTGGGTGAACTATCCCTTTAAGGGTAATACACCATTCGAAACTGTAAAGGTGTACTTTTATGTGTGTATGCTCACAATATCAACAAAACATTGTGCTTTTGTAAAATAAAGAAAACAAACAGGACATGGTTTCTGCCGTCTCTGTCTCTGTGAACTGGAGAGCAACACAAATATGTACCGAAACTCAGCGTATAGGCTACTTGCTTCACATACATGAGAATATAAATCTATAGAAAGTTTGAAATGTCTACTTTTAAACTAACCAATTCAAATCAAAAACAAAAACTCTCTGAGTATGTTATCCGTATTAAAGCATTTCTCTACGAAGGTGCGTCCACTGTACTCCGGAGATGGCGCATCAGCATCCAGTTAATCTTTGCAGCTGACACTGACCCAGAAAACACTAGATTATTAATAAATAATTAAAATATCTCCTTGCTATTCATAGTCATTAAGTGTGTTTTAAAGCAAGAATTTTGCATGCACTTGAGTGTGGAACAGGTTATATATTAAAAGGCCCTCTAAGTATATATTAAAGTAATTAAATTAATAAATGTGTGCAATTAGTTGACTGATGGCTTAAATGAATAATTCAGAAATTCTGGCACTGATGATACTTACGCATCCTTTTTTGGAGTTTGAAGAAGGTCACAATTCACTGCCGTTACATGGACACACCTAAGCACACATTTTTACAAAAAAATACTCATTTTGTTTTCAGAAAGAGAAAGATAGCCATGGTTTAACATTCTAGTAAGATATTTTGAAGAATGTTGGTAATCAAACAGTTTTGGTTTAATTGATTTGCATTGTTCTGTGGTTTCTATCACTAAGACATTAGCAGCAGATCCTTTAAGTCCTGCAAGTGGTGAGGTGGAGCCTCAATGGATTGGATTTATTGGTCCAGAAAATCACATAGATATTCATTCGGATTGACATCTGGGGAATTTGGAGGCCAAGGCAACACTTTGAACTCTTTGTCATGTACCTCAAACCATTCCTGAACAATTTTTTTTCAGTGTGGCAGGTGCATTATCCTGCTGAAAGAGGCCACTGCCACCAGGAAACACCACTGGCATGAAGGGGTGTACATGGTCTGCAACAATCTTTAGGTAGGTGGTACTTGTCAAAGTAACATCCATATGAATGCAGGACTCAAGGTTTCCCAGCAGAACATTTCTTAGAATATAACACTGCTTCTGCCGACCTGTCTTCTTTCCATAATGCAACCTTACTGCCATCTCTTCTCCAAATAATCAATACACAACCATCCAGCTATCTACCTGATCTAAAATAAAACATGATTCATTAGACCAGGCAACCTTCTTCCATTGCTCCATGGTTCAGTTCTGATGCTCACATCAAACTGTGATGCACTGTGTTCTGACACCCTTCTACTATCATGGCCAGCATTAAATTTTCAAGCAATTTGAACTTCAGTAGCTCTTCTGTGTGGTTGAACAGACAGACTAGCCTTCACTCCCAATGTGCATCAGTGAACCTTGAGCAACCATGACCCTGATGCCAGTTTACCGGCTGTCCTTCTTTGTACCATTTCTGGTAGGTGCTAACCACTGCATAGTGTACCTGAAACACCCTAAAAGACAAGAGTTTTGGAAATGCTCTGACCCAGTTGTCTAGCCATCGCTATTTGGCCCTTGTCAAATTTCTAATTTGTCAAAAGCCCTATGTGGACATTAATTTTTCTTATGTAGACGTCTGTGAATTTATGGATTCGGAGGCTAAATTATTCATGGCAGATCAGTGATTTTTGTGATCCTACCAACCCGGGAATGCACCGCTGACATGGTTAGTCACATGATTGGGTATACTGTTGGTGTCATCATAATTGCCCATTTTAAAGCTCATGCTTTTCTTCTCTTTGTTTTTGTTCTTAATAGCTCCCACTTGCTGTGGTGGAGTGGTGAGGATATCTTGTTCTTGTACACTTTTATTACTGAAATGCTGGAAAGTATTTATGCCTAAAATGAATGCAAATTACAGCGAAGTTCAACAATTACCGTACAGTGCTTGGCAGTGCTCAAAAAAGTGAATTTTGAACTGATCCCTTCTTGTAAACTCAGAGAAAGGGATTTAGATGGCAATTAAATTACCGCACAAACTTGGTGTTTGTCAAAAAACAGGTAATTCAGCTGTTTATTTTACACAGGTGGTGGGAGAATAACACAGACATTCTCGATTCGAACAGCAATAAAATCACTGAATAACCTGTGTAAATGCTGAAAATAGCTTAGGTCCCCATGAGAAACAATTACCATCCGAAAAGGTCTAAAGTTCTCTTGCCTCCAACACATAAAATTCACGAACTGACTGTTCACTTGCTGCCTAATATATCCCACCCCTTGACAGGTGCCATTGTAAGGATATGATCAATGTTATTCACTTCACCTGTGACAATTTAAACCATTTAAGCACTTTTACTCAAGGAAATAATGACTGATTTTTCATTTTTGGGTGTACTAACCTTTTAAAAATATTCGCCCCCTTATAATTTAAAAGTGTAGCTTTATTAAACAGAATATGCAAAAGACTTTTTAGAAGTCCAGTCCTAAACAGACACCATCCTGCTGGTTGGGATCCTCAAACAGAGCAATGGTAAGTGTCATAGTATCTCTGAAACAGGCTATAAAAATTGACAACTGAGATTATGAGAAACATGGAAAGCAACTGTCACACAGACAAGTCAATAACCATTTCTTCTACACCACTCAGTATTCAGCTGTTAAGCTCAACCCCAAATTTAGTTGATTATTCCATCAAGTCATTCAAATTTTCAGCCAAAAAAAAAAAAGACTTCTCCAGATGGTCAGGCTTCTCAAGTGCTCTCTCACAATTCACCAACCTCTATGAGCTGTATCAATATTAATTCATTCCGCTTCTTGACCTTACCGGAGGCTCATTACTGGACAAGCGGGGTCAGTCTGTGTTTGGCAAGTCATGTCAAGGAATGGTCGGCTTCTAATGAACTGGACACAGCTCAAGCAGTTCTGCGCCATACCACCTCATTATCACTCTGCCAATGGCATTAACAGAAGTGCCTGTCACATACAGATCTGGCATCTTCTGCTCGGAATAGCATAAATGTCGCTTGATATCCATCTTATTTTTAACGTAAGAGCGGGTGCGGCTATTTGTAACTTATGTGCGAGGCTTCCAGTGTCATCAGCTTCCAGTTATTTTTAGCTGTACAAAACAGCTCATTATGCTGATGCTGCAAACTGGTATTTATCATTGTGTGGTTGTAATTATAAACACACTGATTTGTAGCTCAAATAATTGTACTGTTAACTACACTTTGTTATTCTTTGTAGCGGCTAATGAATCAAAGTCTCACACATTCGCAGAAAATAGCTTACTTCTGTATTGCAAAATAAGATAAAAAGCTATCGATTGGTTACTCACTCACATGTCTTAAGATTTCATTAAAACTGAGTTCATATGCAGTTATAGTACAATTTGTGAAACTGCTAGAAGAAAATATACATACATAAGTAACATAGTCTTAAAGACATGACCTAAATACCACTTAATCTAAATAGGCTGCCATGACCAACTGTATTATTGGATTCCTTTCAGATTTTGATGGAAGTGGAGTCAAAGAAGTAAAAGCATTTTTAAGCAATCTCGCCCTAAAAAATGAGGGTGCCAGAGGCTATTTGAGGAGTTGAGGTTAGAAGCACTTGCTGTTTTGTGTCACTCAGTTTAAGATGGGCTCTCATCTGAAATCTCTGGACAAATCCACGATCAGAGTTTGAGTCAGAGACTTCTGATCTGGCTCTATCCATAATAGGACTATAATACTGAATTTGGGGCTTTGGAGTCTCTGATACTTAGAGGACAAATTCGGCGTTCATGATGACCTTTTCTATTTTTGGACTTTTTGCCAATTTTATTTATTAGAACAGGCTTCTTCAACATCTTTCAGGCCAAGAACCACTTATTGGCCAAATATGGGATGGACTATGAAAGAATTATCTTTTATCTTTGTCTTGACCAGTCATGATGACAAGTGCAAGAAGCAACAGAAATAGTTTCTATTTCAGCAATGTCATGGCTGGGAACAAGAACTTACAAATTTCTGGAATCTGGAATTCTGTAATCGCATTCAGTCGAGTTCAATTACAACAAAAAGAAATTAACATCCATCAAATCCTGACCTAACATATATGTTAATAAATCAAGTGAAATTCCAAATGAGATTCAAATGACATTATGTTGGGAAGATGATTACAGAATTTCCGAGTGAAAGGTGAAAAAATGAATGGTAACTCTATATATTTCTTATCAAGGACCTTAAAGAAGGGCTCTTTTTCATTAGCCCAAACAGGCCGGTAATGAGCATCACAGGCTGAAACTGAGTAGATCACGTTCTTTCTAAAGGTCATTCATGCCCTAAAATGCTGGGCTGGATATGAACATGTTATGCTCCAGATCTATTCGCTCTCTCCCTGCCTCCCTCTTTACAGCACTGTACTCTCCAGTGGATGTCAGATGTCTTTCAAAAAGCCAATTTCTGACACAAGGCCAGCATGCCGCAGGAAGCAGCTTTCAAAGTGATGGGCCCCGGGTGCTGTTGGCCTGATTCAGCCCTGCAAACAGAAGCAGACAGAGAGGAGAGATGAGAGCTAATCCTCAAATTAATGATTGCTTTGTTTCAAAGGAGAGACCTCACATGACTCATATTTCCTCACATGAAGATTGCAAAGAATCTGTGAGAGTTAGAAGCACTGGATTAGAGTTTTGCAAAGTCTGTGAGGTGTATGCCATTTGGAGGGGTGAAAAAGAAAATCACAAATGGGATCTCCATTTTTCTTCTCCTAGACAGAAAAATGGAGAGCAAACCTTTACTGGGTATCTCAGATTATTCATTTTATATGTGTATCCTGTAGACTTTCAGGAGAGGCCTCAACAATATCACAAATTAAACTCAAAAATCCTAAGACTTTTGACTCTCCATTGTCTGACTCTACTGTTAATGCTATAGCTGTATTCTCTAACTATGCATGAACAATTGTATTATGTTGTCATATTTTTATTTTTTTCCTAGGGATTTTAGAAGAAACATGAATGTTGATCATGGTGATGATTATGAGAGTAATGATTATTATGACAATGGTATTGATGATGTTGCTAATGGTTGTGGTGATTCTGGTAATGATGGCAATTATAACATTGGTGGTGGTGGTGATAGTGATGATGGTTATGAGGATGGTGGTGGTGATAATGGTAATAATGGAAATCATAACATAGTTATGATTATGATGAGAATGGTTCTGGTGATTATAGTCTTGATAATGATGTTGATAATGGTTGCGGTGACTGGTATTGATGATAATGCTAATGGCGAGGATTATGAAAATTATGGTAATAATGCAAATGATAACAGTGGTTGTGGTGATGATGATCATGATAACGATGATGATGATAGTGGTAATGATAAAAAACAATGGTAATGATGGAAATGATAACAGTGGTAGTGATGATGATGATGATGATGATTATGATGATGACAGTGATGATGATAGTGGTAATGGTGAAAATGATGGTAATGATGCAAATGATAACAGTGATAGTGATTGTGATTATGGTGGTAATGATGAAAATGATGGTAATGATAATTATGATGATGGTGGTAATAATAATTAAAATTATAGTAATGGTGGTAATGATAACTGATAGTGATGGTGATAATGATGATGATTATGGGGAAATTATAACAATTATAGTAATGATAACAGTGGTATTATGGTATTGATGGTGGTGGTGGTGATTATTATTATGATGATGACGCTGGTAATGATAACAGTGGTGATGATTATGATGATGATGGTGATAATGATGAAAATGATGATAATGATAACTGGTGGCGGTGGTGATGACTATGATGGTGGTAATGATGAAAATTATGGTAATGATGGTAATAATAATGGTGGTGGTAATGGTGCTTATGTTGACAATGATGATGAGGATGACAATATTGATGATAAAATGGTGGGATTGGTGGTAGTGATGATGATGATGACAATAATGAAGAAAACAAGATAATAAAGATAAAGGTGGTTGTGGTGATAATATTGGTGATAATAATGACAATGTTGGTGATGGTAGTGTTGATATAGACAGTAATGATGGAATGTGGTAATGACAATGATAGTGACTGATGCAAATTAGGAGGATGGTAGTAATGACCAAGATGACTGGCGATCACTATAAAATTGAAAATGAGTTTTACACTGACTGCCTGCCAACTCATTTTTAATGTTGTTACAAATACATTTATTTACTGTAAGTTAAAAGTGTTCCATCACTGTAGTTAGAGGGTCTCACCACAATCAAATCATGCAATGAAAACTATAGACTTTAGGCTTTATATAAACTATAGGCTTTATTACTGTGCCATCCCCCTTTTTAGGTGTTAGGAAAATCCATAAAATTCTGTTAGGTGTTATCTTCTATCCTGTTGGCTAATGCGCTCAAGTGGTTTACTGACAGTTGCTTTTACTGTGTGTGAGAGAGAGAGAGAGAGAGAGAGAGAGAGAGAGAGAGAGTTCAGAAAGGATGGTTGATACATCATCTGTCCACAGACCTCCTTTTGTGCCTTTGCATAATTGATCAGCCTTACGTTTACATATCTAAACAGAGGTGCATGCTCTCTGCCCAATGTTGACTGACGGTTTTCTCCTACTGATCCCAGACCTGCACT
Source organism: Tor tambroides (assembly GCA_021397915.2). NCBI lineage: Eukaryota > Metazoa > Chordata > Actinopteri > Cypriniformes > Cyprinidae > Tor > Tor tambroides. Next base: position 57,477 of record JAFVLL020013021.1, on the reverse strand, counting down.
TACCGACAAAACAAAGATTATTTGGATCCGCTGTGGAGTTAAACATTATTATTAATCATTAACTCTGCAGGGTTCGTACAAAAATTTCTAGCATAAGGGACGATAGGCACCTCTCAAAACATGCTGTATTGTTGGAGATGAGTCAGATCAAGAATATTGCTTTATTTTCGGCTTGTGCTTGGCTGCATTGATGCACTTGGACAATAGATGTATTTTTCATTGAAATGAATGAATAGTATTTCTGTATGTGTAGTCCAGGATGTGAAGTGAAGACATTCAAAGACATGGGGGGAAAAAAAACACACACACACACAGTGTATACAAAGATAAGCTCCTTCACACACTGGAACTTTGTTCCAAAGCCTAGTGAGCCGTCTACTGCCTACATAGACAGCTACCTAAAACTGAATCTCATGAGTGACTAATTTGGATCTACACAGAGAGCATCTTCCACATGTGAAGTACACAGGAAGAGACTCAACTCACAACTGATTCCAACATAGTTTATTAGCATGTTGCTAAGCTAACAGTGTGATACTGTAATAAACATATAAGTTGTGTAAATGAATATTAGGTTAAATTGTACATTTTTGGTCCTTTAAACATGGGTTTGAGAGGGGGTTAAAGGAATAGGCCTAGTTCCAAAATGGAAAAAACTCCAAAATGAAAATTTGCAGAAAATGTACTCACCCTCAGGCCATCCAAGATGTAGATGAGTTTGTTTCTTCATCAGAACAAATTTGGAGAAATTTAGCATTACATCATACAAAAAAAAAAAAAAAACATGTTGTCTTTTGAAAGAATTTCTGCAAAAACCATCAGCTATGACAGTATATCAAGTCTAAATCAAATAGAAAATCCTTCTGTTCCCAAAATCACTTTACTCTTGCCAAACTTCAGATCAATACAGCACTAAAATCTTCTTTCAGAGACATCAAAACCATAGCCCTTGTACACCACAATTTTCCAGTGAAGGGTTTTAGACAGTTGCTACAAACAATTACAAAAAAGCATGACCATCTCAATAGCCTCCTCAAAACATTTTAATGCTAGTCACCAATTAGACGGTTGTTTGGTCAGACTCACAAAAAGCAAGCAGCAAATGATTGCTTTGCCATCTGCACAATCTCAACTCCCACTTTACAGTGCCTGTGTTATCATAATATCATGTTCTAGCTAATCGAACAAGCTTTTCTTAAACAGTTAGCATTATGTGTAAGCTTTTAACTTGCAAAACTAAAGCTTAATGAAAACAAATAAAGATCTTCTTTAGCTTTATATATGTGAAACGTAATTTCAAAAGCACTAATTAGCATATTTTCTTGATTAAGAATAAATACACCATAAAGCAAGTTATATCATTTCTAATCAGGCACAGAATAGATAACATTTCTTTTTCAGTCAATAGAAAGGCTTTGCTGATGAAGGGGTATAGAAATCCTATTCAATTTCTGTTTCAATAGGAACTATGCCAACATAAAAGAGAAATGTGCATTCATCAAACAATTTCATGAGGCCTTAAATTAAACTTGAATCATTTAAATAAACTTTAATCTTGTTTGATAAATTTAAAGTTTAAAAATAGATATCTACAAAGACTTTAACAACAGATGTTTCTGTTTTTTCCTGGCATAGAAACTCCTTAGGAACTGGTTTAAAATGCATGCGGCGAAAGAGTGTATGCTGTCATTTCCAATCCTTAATTAGCTTTTATTGATCAAGACTATACAGTATATAGTTGGCTGAATAGGTCACACATACTGTAGGTCATGCTCAAAAAAAAAAAAAAAAAAAATCACAAACCTGAACAAAACGCAGATGTTATTTTCATTAAGGATGATGCTTATACAACTGTGAAGAGAGTGTCCATGTTATACAAACATTTGACCGAGTAATCTGTTTGTTTGCTGTCAACAATCCCTTAATCTCATCCGCTCTATATGTGTGAAAGCTGGATACATTAACAGAGAAAGAGAATATGAGAGCAGATAGAGTTCAAGAGCATAGACGGGATGCCAGATTGGCAGAGATAAACTTGTGATGAGAAAACGAAGAACAATAAGAGTGAGCAACTGTGGATTGTTTCCCATTTTGGAGATTAACCATAATACCATCACAAGCCGATCAAGTCGGGGCTAAATAAATTAGATTTTTATTCAATTAAATTTGTTTGTTATTTTCGTGTTTTAATTTCTCTTTTAATTTATCCCCCTTCATTAAATGGGTTATTTTGAGATAATAGATTGTGTGCATGTATACACTACCAGTCAAAAGTTTTTTGAACAGTAAGATTTTTAATGTTTTTAAAGAAGTCGCTTCTGCTCACCAAACCTGCATTTATTTGATCCAAAGTGTAGCAAAAACAGTAAATTGTTTACTATTTAAAATAAAAATATTCAAATATATTTTAAAATGTAATTTATTCCTGTGATCAATGCTAAATTTTCAGCATCATTACTTCAGTCTTCAGTGTCACATGATCCTTCATAAATTATTCTAATATGCTGATTTGCTGTTAAAGAAGTAATTGTATTATTATTAGCAATATTTAAAACAGTTGACTACATTTTTTCAGGATTCTTTGATGAATAGAAAGATCAGCATTTATCTGAAATAAAAAGATTTTGTAACATTATACACTATACCATTCAAAAGCTTGGAGCCAGTATTAATTAATTAATACTTTTATTTAGTATGGATGCTTTAAATTGATCAAAAGTGATGATAAAGACATTTATAATATTACAAAAGATTTCTAATTCAGATAAATGTTGAATTTTCTATTCATCAAAGAAACCTGTAAAAATTTTACTCAGCTGCTTTCAACATAATAATAATAATAAATGTTTTTTGAGCAGCAAATCAGAATATTAGAATTATTTCTGAAGGATCATGTGACTGGAGTAAAGATGCTAAATATTCATGTTCATAAACTGGTAGTGTATATACAGTGCCTTGTGGAAGTATTCAAACCCCTTCATTTTTTTTCACGTTTTATGTTGCAGCCTTATGTTAAACTGCATTAAATTACTTTTTTTTTCCCACATCAATCTACACTCCATACACCATAATGGCAAAGCAAAAACAGAACTTTGTACATTTATAAAAAATAAAAAATATGAAATAAGTACATTGATTGCATAAGTATTCAAACCCTTAACTCAATACTTAGCTGAAGCACCTTTAAAGCCTCAAGTCTTTTTTTTGTTTGTTTGTTTTTGTTTGGTTTTTTTTTTGTTTTTTTGTTTGTTTGATGCGACAAGCTTTGCTCATCAGCATTTATCAATTATCTGCCATTCTTCTCCTCGCCTCTTCACCTCTCATGCTCTGTCGGGTTGGATGGAGGCAGATGCACATTTTCAGGTTTCTCCAGAAATATTTGATTGGGTTCAAGGCCAGGCTCTGGCTGGGTCACTCAAGGACATTCACAGAGTTGTCTATAAGCCACTCTTGCTGTGTGCTTAGGGTCATTGTCCTGTTGGAAGGTGAGCCTTCTGCCCAGTCTGAGATTCTGAATGCTCTGGACTGGGTTTTCATTAAGGCTATCTCAATATTTTGGTGCATTGAGCTTTTCTTCTACTCTGATGAGTCCCTCAGTCCCTGCCGCTGAAAAACAGCCCCACAGCATGAGGCTGCTACCACCACACTTTACTTTTTGGATGGTACTCTGCAGGTGATGGGCAGAGCTGGTTTCCTTCAAACATGATGCTTAGAATTGAGGTTCATCAGACCAGAGAATCTTGTTTCTCAGAGTCTGAGGGTCCTTTAGGTGCTTTTTTGCAAATTCCAAGTGGGTTTTTGTGTGTCTTCACTGAGGAGAGGATTGAGTCTGGCCACACTGACATAAAGCCCAGATTGGTGAAGTGTTGCAGTGATGTTTGTCCTTCTGTAGGTTTCTTCTATCTGCATATATGATCATGGAGCTCAACTAGAGTGACCATCAGCTTCTTGGTCACCAGTCTAGAGAAGGCCCTTCTCCATCAGTTGCTCAGTTTGGCCAGGAGGCCAGCTCTAGGAAGAGTCTTGGTTGTTTCAAATGTCTTCCATTATGGATAATGAAGGCTACATGATTCTGTGAACCTTCAATGCAGCAGAATTTTTTCTGAACTCTTCCCCCAGATGTGTGGCTTGACGCGAACCTGTTTCTGATCTTTCACAGGCAGTTCAGTTGACCTCAGGGCTTGGTTTTTGCTCTGATACGCATTTTCAGCTGTTAGACCTTTGATATTAAGATGTAGTGCGTTCCAAATCCATACCTATCAATTGAATTTGGCACAGGTTAACTTCACTCAAAGTGTAGTAACATCTACAAGCAATATGAATGCTCCTGAGCTAAATTTCAACTGTACCAGATAAGGGTTTGAATACTTATGCAATGGAATCATTTAAGTTTTTTATGTTTAATAAATTTGCAAATATGTTAAAAACCTGTTATTTGCTTTGTCATTATGGTGTGTGGAGTGTAGATTGTTGTGGAAAAAAAGTAATTTAAAGCGGTTTAACATAAGGCTGCAACATAACAAAACGTGAAAAAAAATGAAGGGGTTTGAATACTTCCGCAAGACACTGTATATATACAGGTGCATCTCAAAAAATTAGAATATCGTAAAAAAGTTCATTTTTATTTGTAACTTATTTCAAAAAGTGAAACTTTCATATATTCTAGATTCATTACATGAAAAGTAAAACATTTCAAAAGTTTTTCTTTATTTGTTTGTTTGTTTGTTTATTTTGTTTTAATTTTGATGATTAGAGCTTACAGCTCATGAAAGTAAAAAAATACAGTATCTCAAAATATTAGAATATATCCTAAGATCAATCAAAAAAAAAAATGGATTTGCAAAACAGAAAAGATCAAGTTCTTTAAATTATGGTCATTTATGCACTCAATACTTGGTCGGGACTCCTTTAGCACAAAAAATCCAGCATCAGTGAGGTGTGGCATGGAAGCAATCAGCCTGTGGCACTGCTGAGGCACTATTGAGCTTCAGCTCGTCTGTATTGTTGGATCGACTGTTTCTCATCTTTCTCTTGAAAATATCCCATAGATTCCATATGGGGTTCAGGTTTCAGCAAACCACTTGGAAGTGGTTTTGGCACTGTGGGCAGGTGCTAAATTCCTGCTGGAAAAATGAAATCAGCATCTCCATAAAGCTTGTCAGCAGATGGAAGCATAAAGTGCTCCAAAATCTCCTGGTAGATGGCTGCATTGACTTTGGACTTGATAAAACACAATGGACCAACACCAGCAGACGTCACGGCACCCCAAATCATCACTGACTTCAGACAGTGGAACATCACACTGGACTTCAAGCAGCTTGGAATTTGTGCTTCTCCAGTCTTCCTCCAGACTCCAAACCTTGATTTCCAAATGAAATGCAAAATTTACTTTTATCTGAAAAGAGGACTTTGGACCACTGAGCAACAGTCCCGTTCTTTTTCTCCTTAGCCCAGGTAAGATGCTTCTGACGTTGTTTCCGTTTCATAAGTGGCTTGGTATCCCTTTTCCTGAAGACATCTGAGTGTGGTGACTCTTGATATACTAAATGATATACTAAATTAATTTAGCATTATTTATACTTTGATGGTATAATTAAATATTTGTTTATACTTATTTGCAATTAATTAATCAGCGTATCATCTGATTTATTCCAGTAACTTTTTTAATCGATTGGCCACCCTACCATTTTTATGTCTCCGTCACAAAGTCTTATTTCCTATCGATAAAGTAATAATTTTCTATGAAAAAAAAACAACCCCACTTCATCTCTAGTGTTTATTTACTGGCTGTAGTTTATGATCTCTCACACTAATCTCCTGGTGAGATAATCACAGGCCCCTCATTTGATCTGGGCCGCCTGGGTGAAGTCTGGCCAAAGTCTCCCATCAGCAATTTCCTGTTGTCATTGATTCTGCTGTTGTTCACTAGCACACAAGAGACCCAATGCTCGTTTCAGCTGGCCCAGGACCAGTTTACCTGGCCCGCGTTGCACATACTAATGCAGCTGAGCTCCAAAGCGCTGACTAGACTTGAACATCCAGGACATTGCAGAAAAGAGGTCTCCTGATCTTGTGCAGCGGGACGTGTACTATTCCTAATCCCATTTAGAACTCTTCAACACTGTGCATGGCCTGGTGGAATATTCATGAGGTAATTAGAAGAATGCTAATTAATTCCTCATAAATTATTAACAAATTGCCAACACACATGCTAACATCTGTTTGTTTTGGAGTTGCAGGAAGGCTTATGTTTTGAGTGGTACCACACTGCAATCCAGTGGTTGGTGATGGTATTACAACACAACCATTAAATGAATATTCAGGGATAGTTCACCCCAAAAATGAAATCCTGTCATCATGTGCTCAGCCTCAAGTTGTTCTGAATCTGTATGAGTTTCTTTCTTCTTTTGAACACAAAATATATTTTGAAGAATGTTGGTGACCAAACAGTTGACAGTAGCCATTGACTTCCACAGTATAGAAAAAATAAATAAATACTAGACATCAATGGCTATCAGCAACTTTTTGGTTACCGACATGCTTCATAATATATTCTTTTGTGTTCAGACTAAGAAATAAATGCATACAGGTTTGGAATGATATGAGGATGAGAAATTGATCCCCCCCGACAATAACCTGTCAATAGTGGATACTGATGTGCACATACAAAAATAGTCTATGTAGTCATCTAAGTGAGATAATCATATTGTATGTGTAACTATTCCTTTAAAGATAGAGAAGCTTTGTGATCAGAAGGGCATAAGTGTGCATCACAGAGGGACTATTGAGAGGCCAGCTTGATGAATGGTGTTTTGGTTAAAGAGGGGCATAAGCTGAATCAATGGAAAGCAATTGATGGGGGGTGGGGGGATTGGGTCAGTTTGGATAGACTTTGCATTACATACAAAGATGTTGCTCTCAAGTGTACGTACACCAGTGGATAGACTAGACAATGGCTATTCAAGCAGTTAGCAGACTATTATTGTATTTGGATCTGTAACTAGAGGATTTGTCCTATGATTAGTGTATGTTTTTCTTCAACTATGGGCACTTTGGCCTTGTGGAATTACTGGGGGAATTAGAGAGAAAAAAAAATACACCTTTCACACTCATACAATTTTATTTACATGAAATCTGATTGTCCCTCTGATAATCTGATTATCAATCACACACACACACACACACACACACATAAGTGTTATGCTCTGGGAAACCTTGCATCCTGCATTCATGTGGATGTTCCTCTGACACTTGCGAGAAAGCTGTTCTTATTCACTCTTTTTTTGAATAGAAATTCAAGTATTTCAGTCTGGGTTTAGGAAGCATCATAATATAGTGCAATTTTGAAAAGTTCTCAATGATGTTTTGCTAACTGTAGACTCTTGTGATGCTGCAGTTTTGGTGTTAATTGACCTTAGTGCAGACTTTGACACCAATAGGCCATGAAATTCTGATTGGCTTGAACATTTGGTATGGATTCGTGGCACTGTTTTAAAATTGTTTTAGTCCTATCTAACCAATATGATCTTTGAAGTTACCCTGGGTGAATTTACATAATCTTTGGGCTCTCTTACATATGGGATCCCTCAAGGATCCATTTTGGGACCCATTAAGTTTTAAGTGTTTTCATTGTCCACGATGTCACGATTTCAGATTGTCCAGAATTCCGCTGCTTGTTGACAGGTTCCTGGAAACGGGACCGTATTACTCATGTACTGATGTTACTGACGTAGAACACGCATGCGCTGTGGCTTGTTTTACTCCCGTTGTGATACTCTCGATAATGGCGGAGGACGGGATGAGGGGGAGAAGAATAGTTGAATAAAATCATTATTTTTGTTTTCTTTGTGCAAAAAAAGTATTCTCATAGATTTGTAAAATTACAGTTGGACCCCTGATGTCTTTTCTTTCTCTTTTCTAAGTTTCTGGGCCTGGGAACATTTCAGTTGCATTGCTGTCTATGGAGGGTCAGAAAACTCTCAGATTTCATCAAAAATATATTAATTTGCGTGTCCAAGATAAACAAAGGTCTTACGGGTTTGGAATGACGTCAGGGTGAGTAATTAATGACAGAATTTTCATTTTTGGGTGAATTAACCCTTTAAGTGCAGTGTGAAAAGCCCTCATATATGGAAAACAAGGCAAAGCAGAAAGTGGTGATGCAGTAGAAACCAATCAGAAACCTCACTGGTTCTGGCATCTATATTTTTACAATATTTCATGTATTTCTGTATTTTGTTATTATACTACTTCAATGGCAATAATAATAGTAGTAAATAATAATAAATAAAAAAGGCTCCCCCTTTACAATATCTCCACCAACTGAGGAAACATCTGAGTCAATAGTTAATCCAGTGCACTAAAGTCAGTGAAACATTCATACTTTTTCTGAAATGAACTTTCTCAAAGAAATGTATCTTTCAATCTTTCATTGTCTATGCAGTCGTCTGTATGAAACAATACAGACACTTCCTCTATGATTATCTATAACCTGAGTGGAACATCTCACAAGTGTTGCTCCTGTGCAAGAGTGAGCTCAGTTGCTGAGCAACAGCCTTCCCCAGTACGTTGGAGATAAAAGACATATGTGAAATAGACTGATAATCAAACCAATCACAAGGATCTGCTTTCTTAAGTCATTAATGTCAGCAGTTTTAAGGAATTCTGGCATGTGATCTAGCAAAATCATTGGGTTATTTTTACTAATTCACATGCCACAATTTACCAACTTCACACTGTGAATCTATAAGCAGCATTAAAGGTACAAGATTAAACAGACATATGCTGTTCTCTGAGATGGGACCAGCCAATTGGCTCAAAAATATCAAGCTGTCAGTGGAAGGAACACATAGACTGGTACTGTCTCATTTATTGCCTGGGTCTTTGATTTTCTCACCCTCAGGCAATCCAAGATATAGATGAGTTTGTTTCTTCATCAAACTAGATTTGGAGAAATTTATCATTACATCACTTTCTCGCCAATGGATCCTCTACAGTGAATGGGTGTCATCAGAATGAGAGTCCTAACAGCTGATAGATACATCATATTATTCAACAAGTAATCCACACGACTCCAGTCCATCAATTAATGTCAAACAAATCCATTATTAAGGCATTTTAACTGTCAACTATTGCTTCTGGCAATATTACTGTTTTCAAAACACGAGTCCGTTATCTGACCCCTGTTGTCCTCTCACATCAAAACTGTTTTTGCTAGTAAACAGTGCCTGATCTGTGCATTTTTCTCTTCTGATTCAGACAAGATTAATTTTTTCACTGGAGAAAGCAATATTATGGATAGAGGACTCAATAGTTAAAAATGTCCCGATGATGCCCCTTTTTTTTCTTACAAACATGCAGCTTTTTACTTCACAAGACAGACTGGAATGGATTACTTGTGGATTATTGTGATGTTTTTTATCAGCTGTTTGGACTCTCATTCTGACGACACCCATTCAATGCAGAGGATCCATTGGTGAGCAAGTAATGTAATGATAAATTTATCCAAATCTGTTCCAATGAAAATCAAACTCAACTAAAATTAGGGTGAGCACATTTTTTACTGAACTATTCCTTACTTGGCCCACACAGTCAAAGACAAGTTTACGGATAGATGCAATAATAATGCAGTACGGTACATACCAACCTTACAATTCAAACACATCAGGCACATTTCATTGTAAACTATCTGAACTGAAAGAGGCTGTTTTGTATGTATGTGCAATTGTATGTATTACTTTTGTGATACATGACATTATTTTCATTTTGGATGAACTTTACCATTAAATGTGGATTAGCAATAAAGACCCATTTAACTACCTGCTTCGAGAGGAGAGAAGGTGTAAAAATGTTAATGTAAAACTTTTGACCCCTTTTTTATGGTAGGCTATATATTACAATATACTATGTCTAAAAAAACATGCAGGAGAATTAATATCTTATTGTCATGGTCTTACTTTCTCATCATGTAATTAATTCAGTAACCACCAAGAGTCACACTGCATATAAATAAAGGTTATTCTGAATCTTTAAGCCTTTGTAATTTGCATTTACGAGAGCCACTAGATCAGGGACGGGCAACTGGCGGCCCGCAATGTCTTTTTGTACGGCACGCTGGATCATATTAGACTCGGATGATCAAAATATTTGAAAAGTAATTCACGTAAAGACTGCTTTCAGTTTATAATGTTAATACTATCTCCAACCAGGAGAGGTCGCTAGTTTCCAGGCGCTCCCCGTATTAATTTCAGCGCAGTAGGACGTGCACTCTGTAAGCATTCGCTAAATTTAGCAAATAATAAATTAAAAACTGACCATGAGAACAGTATTTTCCTGTCAAGATGGTAAACAGATGATCTTTTTAACAAGTTCAAGGGGATACTTATATGTTTGGAAATCTGTTATTTAAATTGCCATCACACCACTGCACACAAACAACTGGGACGCCAGAGTTGCACTTGCCTCAAATTTCAAGGGTAAAAAAAATGTATTGTCAACAAAAGCTTTTTGCCAAATGCATGACAGAAATGTTTGCATTGAACTATGTTCTTAGGGTTTCCTCGGGTCCTTAAAAAGTCCTCAGTTAAATCGTTTAAATTTAATGTCATGAAAACTCTTAAATGACACAAAGTCATAATTATAAGAGGTCTTAAATTTGGGGACAGAAAGACAAGAATTGCTAAATAGATTAATATGTCGATTAAACTTCAAAAGTATATGATTTCACTGAATAAACTCGAGCGCTGCACGTTTATAATCTGGCCCCTTGGTGTAAAGGAGAAAAAATGATGGCCCTCGTCACTATCAAAGTTGCCCATCCCTGCACTAGATGCTGCAGCTGGCTTATTACATTTGCAAACTGCAATACATCCGATGAATTGTATCTTGCATCATAATCGCTCTGATTAGATAATACATATTAAAGTCAGCTTGTTCGGTTCAGACATCTGGCCATTGCATGTATTCAGTAACAAATAACTGACTATACATTCTATTACTCATGAATAGAGTCACTGATCTAACTTTGTATTGCAGTTAATGCTTTTGTTTCATTCATGAATAATTCCTTTCACAATGCTGATGAAATTTCTGACCCATGTAATGACATCATCATGTGACAATGGTGTCCTTCATCAAATCAACCGAAATGGCAAAGTGTTTTGTGAGAGCTAATGGTGCTGAATCAGAAAGAATGAATCGATCAATGTGACAGATGTCTAGTGTTGCTTTCGTCAACGAAAATTATGACTAAATATCGTCGTCAACGAACCTTTATCACGTGACGAAAACGAGACGAAACGTAAATGCTGGTCATGTGACGATGACTATAATTAAATGTATAATGCAATATTGTTGACGAATAAAAACGAGACTAAATATAGTTTACAAAATAAAAACTATGCTAAAATGTCTCCTCATTTTCGTTGACCAAAACGAGACGAAACGAAATGTTATAACGTTATATCGTCTCGTTTAGTTGCGTTATTATTATTATGATTTTGCAGTATTTCTGTTTCCTGTGTCTCACTTCAGCGGCTGCATCAGGTCGCACTGCGCAGACGCAGGCGACGTCACTTCCACAAGCCCCACTCGCGGCATTATTTAGAAGACGACAACAATCGAAGTACCGATGGCCGGCCGGCCGGCCAGGGTTCGTCTGTGGGAGAAAATGTAGCGCAGGTGTACTTCTAACATGTTTAGTTGGCAAAATAAATGTTGTAAATTCAAATCAGAGCGCTTTCCCGGCGTCTGGAATGGATGTATTCTTGAGTCTATAAGGTAACAATAATATAATAAGATAACCTTGTTTGAAATGGGTTTGGCTAAAAGAAAATTTTGGTTTCGTCTATACTACTAGGTATTTATACTATACTGATTGGGTTAAATAGAACTGCATTACTAAAAAGAGACTAAAATACAATTTTCATTGACTAAAACTAGACGAAAATGTCATCAGTTTTCGTTGACTAAAACTAGACGAAAACAGTCATGGATAATTATGACTAAAATAAGACTAAAATGCTCAGACTTTTAAGTTGACTAAAACTTGACTAGACTAAAAGGAGTATGAACGTGACTAAAACTAATAAAAACTAAAATGACAGCTTCACACAAAGACTAGACTAAAACTAAAATTAAAACAGGCTGCCAAAAACAACACTACAGATGTCTTTGTTTATTGCCTCAGGTGATGTACTTACCGGAAAACTTCATTTAACACGATGTCTCATTGTTCTCTTGAGGAAAACACCTTTCGCTTTCTTCAATCTAATATAGCTAACATCAAATGATACACTAGAGGGCGAAAGAGTTTCGTTTTACTGGAAATCGGACTGCGTTCATTTGACTGACCTCCGTTCCATTATTTACTCACCCTCATGTCGTTCCAAACCTGAATGACTTTCTTTCTTCTGTGGAACACAAAATAGATATTGTGAATAATGTACTTGTCACTGTTTTAAGGATAAAACGGAGGAACTGATCAAAGGAAACTATAGGCCTGCTTTGCGGTGCTGATAAGCTCTCTTTAAGCAAAATAACTGCATTCATTTTTGCTGTTTACATGAGAAAACTGTACAAAGGAGAAACATATGTTTTAGTTAGATCATGTGTTCGGAGGATGTGGTAACAGTTTCAGACACTGATAATTAACCACCACAGAATGTGGCAGGAAATATAGTGCTTCCCTGATGACAGCAAAGAAATGTTTAATTGTGAGAGTTCCGGGGTCCATACGCAAGATGCTTCTGGAACTTGGAATTTCTGCCTTTCATTTAAAATATATATTTATTCTGTTATAAGGGAGAAAACTAATTTTGCAGTGTCTTCATGCTCAGTAATGTGGCACCTGTTCATTGTATTAATCTTCACAGGTAAGCACAAATTCATTATTTAAATATTTTAAAAATACATGTTTTAATATAATATGCACTCACTTGGTTGACAGTATATGGAACCCATGGTTGTGTGATGACCAGTCCAGACCAGAAGGTTAACGCTGGGACAGATGTTCATTTGTCGTGTAATTTCTGCCAATGTCCTGGACCTCTGGACATCATGTCTCTTAGTGTGGAGTGGGAATTCCAGGTAGGCTTGTAGACCAACACAAATACACTTTTTATACCTATATTTATTATTATTATTAATAACTAAAACCTAAACTTCTGGTACTTTTTGTATTTTTTTTAAACATAGGATATCTCCTCTGAGCCAAAAATAATCCTCTACTACATCAGAAATCAAACTGTACCACTTCCTGGTGTATTTTTTCAAGGAGATGTCAAATTAGGGAGTTTTGATATACATCTCCCGTCCGTGACTCATGAGAACAATGGAACTTATTTGTGTAGATTGCGTCTCAATGGCAGTTTTCACAAGAACCAAACACACCTTATTGTCCAATCAGGTAGAAACTTTTTTTTTTTCTTGTTTATTTATTGTTTATTTGGCAGTCATTACTCGTTGTGGGTCAGCTGTTCATAACAAAAAGTTATTGGACAAAGGGATAATATTATTCAAATTCATCACAAGTGATAGTAAAGACATTTATAATGTTACAAAAGATTTCAATTGTAGTCAGTTTTACTGAAGAGTAAAATTCATCTTATTTCAAAGAAATTGTTGATCAAACCAATGCTGTCTCTGGTCAAAGTGGTGCCTTATGCAGAACTGTGTGAGTTTTGTTCATTCTTCTGAGGAAATGGAAAGTTAGTGTTTAAGTGTTACACATTTAGTTATGTTGGACATTTAAAAGAGTTAAACCAGAGGTCTTCAACCCTGCTCCTGGGGACCCACTCTCCTGGAAAGTTTATTTCCAACCTGTTTCAGCACACCTGCCTGCAATTTTCAAGCAGTCTTGAGGAGCTTGATTGGCCGCTTCAGGTGTGTTTGATTAGGGTTGTAGCTAAACTCTTCAGGATAGTGGGTCCCCAGGAACAGGGTTGAAGACCTCTGAGTTAAACTATTGTACGTGTCCGTCTGATTGGGGGATATGATCAATGACCATATACGCTGTGTAAATGATGTGCCTGCCCTAAAAGTAATTTATTGAATTTATTTTATTTAAAGTTAATAACCAGTAAAGTACTTGTTCACATGCTAAATGTACATTTTGCAGCATGCAAATTTAATGAACAAATAAATAATAAACAAATAAAGATTTGTGTTTGCTTTAGCTCATTTTAATTAATTAAACTGAGCAAACAGCTAAAATATTTTTTGAGTGTAGAATGATTTCTGTATGCTCATGTGACTACTGAAAATTCAGTTTTGCAGGAATGGGAATTAAATTAAAAAAAAGTTATTTAATCTTTCACAGTATTACTGTTTTTACTATCTTTTTGATCAAATGAATGCAGCTTTGGTGAGCATAAGAGACTTATTCCAAAAAACATTTAAATATTACTGACCCCAAATTTGTGCATATTACTTATTGATTGCTCTTTGTATTTAAATTATGTTTTCAGTAGCTTGATAATAAATGTCAGACTAAATGAGAAAGCAAATTTAAAATTCAACTTTGTAAAAGTAGTAAGTTTGTGATCCATAGCATACAGTAAACACCTGTCAAAGTTGTCTTTGTAGATTAGTTTGTACAAGAGCTGCAAACTCAGTTCTCCTCTTTATTTTCTTCAGCACTGACCAGGAGAAACAGTCCAGGTGTGAATCATCTGCAGGCACATCCTCCCTGGTGGCTGCCCCTGGCATCAGTGGTATCAGTGGCTGGGTTTTTGTTACTAATTGGTACTGTGTTTTTGGGGAGGAAATCTTACAGATCAACCCAGAGAGAAAACAACTCAAAGTAAGTCATTGTCAGTTCACAGAGAGATATAACAGCTTGTAGGGCATTTTTCTGGCTTCATGATGTGCTTTATTTTCTACTAGGCAAAATATAGAAGAGGTCAAAACCAGCACTGACACTGATGACAAGGGAATCGCATACAAGGTAACCCACTATCTTTGCAACTTCCTTCTGCATGTCTGCTCTCATTTCTTCCCTTTGCTTTCTGTACTTGGTAAAGTCAATTATTGAATGAAAAATTCTTTGAATTATGTTTATTCTGAAAACGGTGGTTGAGGTTTAATTCTGGATTGTTTAAATGGGTTGTTGTTGCATGGGTCTTGAAGATGACTTGTTTTGTGTCTCAGGTGGGATTCAGCTCTATGCCTGATCTGGCAGACGTGAACAGTCCTCCCAGCAGTCCAGACAACATCTATGTTACCATGGTAAGCTAGACTTGAAAGCAAGATATGAAATAAAATAATGTGAATATGTGAGTTATGAAATGTACTTGTTAGACAAGGAATGTCTTCATCTGTTTACACATTATCTCAGTAACTTTGTTACATGAGAGTAAATTTGTTTGAACTTCCCTTATGAAAAAGAAGTGTGCTTAATTGATGCTTGTTGTGCTCTTTAAATCTTAAAACTATATTTTTAAAAACCTGTTTTTGCAAATAACATTTTTAATGAAGTAAAAGGCCACTCAGGTGTACACTTTCATGACTGTTTCTTAACACATTTCAGTACACTTCTAAAAAGTGACTTTTTTCATATTAAACATTTAACTTTAAAGTATATTTTAAATCATTGTTTTAATAACCATTTTCCTTGCTTTAAATAAGTACACTAATTTTGATGTGCTTACTAACATGTAAAGTACTAGATTATAATTTGAATATACTAAATTGCAACTTCACCATTACAAATGTGTAAATACAAACATATTTAAATACATGAGATACATGTTTGAATAGAAATTACATTAAAGTATTTACCATAAATTATTATCAGTAAATTCAATATATA
The DNA here is from genome assembly GCA_021397915.2 of Tor tambroides. Taxonomy (NCBI): domain Eukaryota; kingdom Metazoa; phylum Chordata; class Actinopteri; order Cypriniformes; family Cyprinidae; genus Tor; species Tor tambroides. Next base: position 41,669 of record JAFVLL020013021.1, on the reverse strand, counting down.
TTTCATGGACAACATAATTATTAAATTACATATAAAGATGTACTTAAGCTCCTCTTTAAACCCTCTACATTTATAAAAATATTAATGCACCATTACATGAAATATGTAATTTTCAGTTGATTTAATATCACAGAATAATAACAGACTTCATCAAATGTCATGTTGCCATTACTTACATTAATTCTATTCTTAATGACTTGCATCTTCATTATTGTAAGTGAAATATGTATATGCATACATCCCTTCATGTGTAAACTGATTATTAATCATTTAGCAAAGAAAAAAAAAAGTGTTCACAAGATGCAAAATGGCTTTTGTTTGTGTGTTTGTGTGTATTCTCCATCGCTGGAAGCAGCATGGTTTCCCATTTGGACCAGATGCTCTTGTCACAGCTGGACACAACAGACGTCTTCCCTCTGATTGGCAGCTGAAGGATGAGGAACCCTTATATGTCCGCTGTCACCAAGATTTATCAGTCAGATCATGCCGCTTAAAAGATGAGACACAGAATAACTGATAATTTAAATTAATGAGAGTACATTTGTATTGTCAAATATGTATTATATAGTCCCTAACAGGCTTGTCTGAATACATTTTTGTTTTTTTGCAACACTCACCAGATGACTATGCATTAGCCTTCATAATAAATCTATGTTCATCTGTCTGAATATGCATGCAATTCAATGTCATTTTATTTAGCTTTCTTTCCTCAAGCACCTCTTCCATCATCTGCGAGGTGTCAACAGTGGTCAATATAGTTTAGTTACTGCACTTCATTGTGAGCTTCAGCCCTCGACTTTTTCTCTTTATCGTCTCAATGACTTGTCATCAGCATGAAATTGACACTTCTTCTCTCTGTCTCTGAAGAGGCAAACAAAATTGCCCTGCAGTGTTAATAGTGGAGAAGTAGTTCTGTAAGCATTATGCACTTTTCATACCAACTGTCCTTTGAGATTTGAGGAACCACAGACCAAGAATTTACAGTTTTTCTCAATCGATTTGACACTTTTTTCCAATGCAGTGTACTTGTCTCAAAACAATTAGCACAGCCATCCAAACACAAAATTATCTAAAGCAAAAAGTTCAACTTTACTGCAAAATGAAGCACTGCATTTTTTTTCTAGTAATGCGTTTATTAAAAGTAAATATTAACATCAGATCTACAGGGTTTGTTCTCTAATGTTTATAAAACGTAGTCAGCTGTTGATGCACAAATGCACTAATGAAAATACATGTTTATTGCAATTCTTCAAGAGGGAGTTTTGTTTTATACATATTGTGTATATCTAAAAAAAAAAAAAAAAGAAAGAAAAAAAAATAGTTTTCCAACTCCTATCCCCCATGTGAAAAACTAATTGTCCCTTTAAATTTAAAATCTGTTTATGCCACCTTTGGCAGCAAGAACTGCAAACAAACTTTTACAGCAGTCTTTTACAGCATTTAATTTTAAAATTTGGTGCTTTGAGTACAATTCTCTCATAATGACCACTGGATGTTCAACATGGCACCTCATGGCAAATAACTCTCTGAGGATTTGAGAATTTGAATTGTTGCTCTCCACAAAGATGGCCTAGGCTATAAGAAGTTCAGTGACACCCTGAAACTGAGATACAGTACTGTGGCCAGTGTCATACAGAGGTTTTCCAAGACGGGTTCCACTCAGAACAGGCCTCGTAAGGGTCGATCACAGAAGTTAGGTCCTCGTGCTGTGCATCAGGTGCAGAAGATGACTTCAAAAAACAGATGCATAAGTGCTGCCAGCATTGATTTAGAGGCTGCAGAAGTGGAAGGTCAGCTTGTCAGTGCTCAGACCATACGCCGCACACTGCAACAAGTTAGTTTGCATGACTATCATCACAGAGAGAAGCCCCTTCTGAAGCTGGCTCACAAAAAAGCCTGCAAACATTTTGCTGAAGACAACCTGTCCAAGAGCATGAATTACTGGAACCATGTCCTGTGGTCTGATGAGACTTAAGATAAACTTGTTTGCCTCAGATGGTGTCCAGCATGTGTGGCGACACCCTGGTGAGGAGTACCAAGAAAACTGTGTCTTGCCTACAGTCAAGCATGGTGGTGGTAGCATCATGGTCTGGGGCTGCATGAGTGCTGCTGGTACTGGGGAGATGCGGTTCATTGAGGGAAACATGGATTCCAACATGTACTGTGACATTCTGAAGGAGAAGATGATGCCCTCCCTTCAGAAACTGTGCCGAACGGCAGGTTTCTGACATAATGACCCCAAACACTGCCACACTGCCAAGATGACAACTGCCTTGCTGATGAAGGTGAAGGTGATGGAGTGGGCAAGTATGTCTCCAGACCTGAACCCTATTGAGCACCTGTCGGGCATCCTCAAGCGGAAGGTGGAGAAGCACCATGTGTCTAACATCCAGCAGTTCCATGATGTCATTATGGAGGAGTGGAAGAAAATGCCAGCAACAACCTGTGCAGCTCTGGTGAACTCCATGCCCAGAGACTATGTTAGATAAATAAGTGGTGCCCCTACAAAATGTTGACACTTTGGACACAGTTTTGACATGTTCACTTAGGGTGTACTCATTTTTGTTGCCAGTTATTTGGACAATAATGGCTATATGTTGAGTAATTTTTAGAGGACAGTAAATTTGTACTTCTATACAAGCTGCGCATTGACTACTCTAATATATATCCCAGTTTAATTTGTGTAGTATTGTCCCTTGAGAAGATATACTAAAATTGTTGCTGAAATGTGAAGGGTGTACTCACTTTTGTGAGATACTGTATATATCTTTAAAAGAATCATCACCATCATCGTATTTTTCGGCAATATTCTCATCCCTTATGTGTATTTCCACCTCCTGCTCATCTCTAGTGGTCTTTGATCTCCATTAGTGAGGAGATGAGAGGTGGTCCTACTGGAAGCAAGCGCCTCATTATTTGGTTTTGCGTCAACGGCCGCTTGGATTTTCTTAGACTGATTTCTGATTTGATGAGCGACATGTAATACAGAGATGCATTCAGATTTTTTTTTTTTTTTTTTTTAATCTTATGAAGTGAGTCATATTTTATGTGTTGATATTATAGTGCACTGTAACATGGTTCAATTGAACCGTCATGTACGACAAAAATGACAAGCCACAACCATACTATCAACCAGTTTTCCTGCTACAGACACTGCCAGCCATATCATAGCACAAAATAATAACATTGTACGTGTTTTTTTGTAAAATTGAAACGAAGAAATAGATCTCAAACGCTTTTCTGGTCTTATTTTTCTCTACGTTTATTGTCATCGACCAAAATGCCTATTTTATTGCATTTTGGGAAAACGCAGTGGGCGTCCGCTTTGAAATTATCCTGTGTTGCATTGATGATATTTCTGGGTAAGTAAAAAAAAAAAAAAGCTTCTGCTATGGAAAAAATTAAAGTACATCATTAAAATGACCATTCGATGTTTTAAAGAAAGTACCAGCCAAACAGATGTTAATCTAGCCAGTTTTATGCGTTATAAGAAAGGATGCTCATAAAATTAGGCGTATATGTCATTACATCATAGTGTTTGATAGTTGTTACAGATCATCTGTCAAATACATTGAGCAACACTGTTGTGTTGTTTTTCATATCGCCATCAGCATTATCACTGTTTTGATTGTGATGCTATTGTGAGCGCATTCAGCTTGAGTATGGAACATAAACAGTGCAGTCTATATTATGTCTATTCTTACTTTCCCATTCCAGTTGTCACACAATAGGAAACAGCATTTCTGGGTGTTTCAGACAAGCACCTTTGATAAACATTGAACGGTGCTGCGGGTTTAGTAATCTGTTTATCATTATACAATTACGTCCGTGTCATATTGATGATATAAAGTCAATATATAGTGTGTTTATTTTTTTCAGTGACGCTTTCTTCAAGTTACATCGTTACACCAGTAGGTGGCAACAAGTGAATGTGTTTATGAGCGAGTCATTGAATCTTTCTCTAAAACGATTCCTTCAAAACGCTGACTCATTCAAAAACAAAACACTGCTATCTTCTGATAAAATTATTCTGCTTCGTTTCGAAATATTTTCGTTGGTGGAGGAAAACATAACTGGAAATACTGTGTAAAATGAGTAAAATGTAAGTTAACGAACTTAATGCTGCCTCCCATTGGCTGTGCAGTAAAAATGTTAATAAAAGAGAAAATTCAAGAATTGAAAGATGGATAATAATGATAATAATAGTAGTAGTAGTAATAATAATAATAATAATAATAATAATAGTTAAATGCAGTTAAATACTGGACTGGAGACAATACTTTTTGGTAAGGAAAAGGTGCCTGATGAAGTGAATCAATATTGAACAGAAGTTTCATGTTTACATCTCACTATTTAAACTCAGTAAATTCAGTAATAAAATAAAATATATATTAAAAAAAAAAAAAAAAAAAAAAAAAACCAAGAAATGTCTGAACAAGCAAAACAAGTCTAGTTAATATAATTCATTAACAGTCATATCCAACATGCATGTTGTGGTTATTTTGCGAATAGCTTTATTGCTACAGCTGTGGCCTCATAAGGCCGTTTCTGGTAAAGGTTGCAGGAGGATTATATATTTCAACAGAAGGCAGATGACCTACTTTCTTGTGCATAATCCATGTAGTATAGTCCACAAATTTTAATTCATTAATGTCAGCAAACCACTGTTCATTGTAGCCTTCAAGTTCAAGTGAATACAATGCAGTTTTTCTAAAAAGCCACTAGAGGGCGTAAAAACAGTGTTGCAGTGACAGTAGAGAAACCTGACCTGCAATTATAATAAAACCCAGTTTCACTTAACGGTCTGCCTCCAAAAATCCTCCTACATCTAATCTTAAATTATTTAATGTGTTTAGATGATACGGCCATATGTAAAAAGAGCTAAGAGCTATTAGAAATGTTATAAACATAGACTACAAATCTCCATAAAAAGCCACAGTTAATATATTCACATGCTCACTTTTCATGTAGATGAATTTATTTATTTATGTAAAATAAATGCCACTTGGTTTGATATTTTGTTTTGCTAATAGCATTCAGAAATGTGGCTTAAGTGTTCAAATATATTGTATGTATGAATTTTAATGCAAGTTTTTATCTCTAGAGAACTTGGCCTTAGTGACTTCTGGTAAAATGATTTGCATATCAATACCACATTCAGGTATACAGATAAATACTATGGATTGTAGCAATATTTGTGCGGCATCCTATTCTCTAGGAGATTGAAGTTAATAATACATTTATGTTGGCTTCCTGGAAAATACTGAATTATTCCACAAGCCCCAAAAGCTATTGAACTCAATTTCACTACTGAAACCGCCTCTTCTTCTTCTTCTTCTTTTTCTTTTTCAGTATAAAGGTACACTGCACTACAGTCTTTACTGTATTTTTTTTTTAATCTAATAATTCAGCCTTATAGTGAGCATAAGAGACTTCTTTCAAAAACATTTTAAAACATATCAACTCTAAACTTTTGAATGGTATTGTATACAAATTTAAAAGATAAAGGATAGAAAATATAAACCACTATTGGAGTAAATCTATTAATGGTAAAAATGTGTTCACTCACTACATTGTATCATATTGCATACAATACATGGCACTACTGTATTTTTCACATGTATTGTTTATGACAATATTGTCATAGATTGTTAGTCTTATTTTAAAGGGATAGTTCACCCACAAATGAAAATTCTGTCAGCATGTATTCACCATCAAGTTACTCCAAAACCATCCACCTTATCTTACAAAGCAGAAGTAAGCTATTTCCGGTCAATGTGCGAGACATCCAATTCATTAGCTGCTAAAACAACTAAAAGATAAATGAAGTGCAGTAAACAGTGAAACTTTGCACTACAAACCAGTGGTGTTATGATTATGATAATGATAGGATGCTGTTTCTTCTGTGGAACATCATGTGGAATTCCTTTCATACAACAAAATATGATGACCGAGAGTTGTCAAGCTATAAACAGAACAAAAAAGCAACATAAAAGACTTGTGCACTATATTCCAAGTCTTTTTTGTGAGGAACAGACTAAATTATTTCTGTTATTCACTGAAGATTTTGTCTGAGAGTTGTGTTTCTATTCACTATCATTGTATGGGAAAGAGCAGCTTGGACATTCTGCTATAAATATCTCCTTTTGTGCTCCACAGAATTTTTTTTTTCGGTGAACTATCCCTTTTAAATAGCAGATCAATAGATAAAATCCAACTGCAGTTGTACACAGTTGTCTGTAAGCCGAATGTGACATATAATGAGAAAATGTTAGCTGTTAATAGGCTTGTGAATATCTGCTTCTCACTGAAATACAGATGCCTGGATTGCCTCGCTCAAAGTTTTGCCCACAATATTTCAGTCATTAGGCGGAAATACACTAAATGTGTTGTACTGAAAACATCTAAGCAGATTTGTTTTGGTTATATCAATTTTAACAACCTTATACTGTTCCCTTTTGAAATTAAAGAGATGACTTCAGTAATTAAGAAAAATCATATGAATATGAGTGAGAACTGAAATGAACAGTGAAATATCCCAATGCTGTTAGACTGTATATCAGCACCCTTAGCCAGTCAGATTGGAGGACTATATGTCACTGACATCATATTTACTAATTATTGATTCTGGAAGTCTAGACAAAAATATTGACAGCCATGTTTTCTCATTTATGTATGCTTGTTCATGCAATGTCTAACCACATAACATTTATCATATTATAACTGTAAATTACTGCCATATGGATTTTACTTTGACACTCATCTGTGGCTGATAACAGAATACTTCCTAATTAATAAGAGTCACGTGCAACAAATTTCTGTATTCTGTAAAACAGGTTGCGTCATTTCCGGTTCAGGTCTTTTGTATTTTGTTAAATATGAAGTTGAAAATATGAATCATTATTAAATATGAAGTTGTTTTACTCAAAATGCCTTCAAAGAAGGATAATCATAACCGATATCTTCTCGCTAACATTCAGGTATTAAAATTGAATACAACAGCAACGATAAAAACAACTAGCTAGGTTAGTTGATATCCATAGATATCACCATCAGTCCAAACTGCTGTTAACATTTTCTCCGACAAGTGGATGCGATGAGACCTATTTTCCAGTTTAGTCAGGTGACATCAAAACAAATACTAGCCTACTGAAATAAATATTTGTTCTGTAAAGATTCTGAAACAGTATGCACTGTGAAAAGTGCTATACAAATAAACTTGAACTGAAATGAAATCTATGTGATAAGTTAGGTGAAAAGTAATCTAAAAGACGTTAGGTCAAAAGTAATCTAAAAGTAACCAAAAAGAAGTAATCTAAAAGTCGGATTAAATTACCTCAAATATGTAATCTAATAGATTTATGACCATTTCCGTTATGTAATTTTGAATCAGGAAAGGATTACAATTTGTACTGTAAGTAATCAATCCAGCACTGTATGTATGTAGCTACCTGGTCTCATGAGGACATACCTCTGGGAACTTTTTTGCGAGACGCGAAATACGTACCAATAAGTACATATCACTGCAGTTTCCAACAGAAATGAACACTAAAACAGCAAGCACTTGTAATCGTTTTCGTACAGTTATGATTACAGCTCCATATGTTTCGCTTTCCAGACGTAACTAGCTTTCTCGATAGCTCAGTCGGCACGGAATTGGACGTAGAATACGGAATCCTTGTATACGAATCCCATCGAAAACATGACTCATGACGAAAGAGCTGAAAAATAAGAGATTGAAAAACAATCTAAAACAGCATGCTTGCACTTGTGTTTTTACATCACATTCGCTTTCGTTCATACTATCGGGTAGGTTTAGATATAGTGCAGATGGTACATTATTATTAGCATATATAGCGCCACTCAAAGGACATTTCAAATCAGAACTGCGGTGACACCAACAAAACCAACGTCACATTAAACGCACCATATGTTCATCTGTTCCGAATCTAAAACCGAACATTCTTTAAGCGCCACCCAGTGGACATTTCACATCGAACATGTCATGAAACGTACACGGTGGTACGTATTTCGCGTCTCGCAAAAACGTTCCCAGAGGTACGTTTTTGTCATGAGACCAGGTTGGTATGTATACGTGTGTGTATTATATTATTTGTTTTTGCATGCATATCCAGCTCCACAGTGTACCTTGTCCACATTTCTCCTTTTACCATAACCTTGAGAGCAGAAAAAAGAGGACACAGACAGCGCAGGGAGGGTGTAGAGATGGGGTTTGTCAGGGACTGTTGTGTGAGAGAGGGTGAGAGAGAGCTACGCTGCAGTATTTTATGCCTACAGCTCTCTGAACCGGTGAATATTGGTATATAACCATCAAATCGGTACCCCAAGTGTGGGCTAGAGATGTCAATGTTAGTCAGACCCCTAGTTTTAATGCTTATATAAACCCAAACATTCACAAACAAGAGCTTACAGATACTCAAGATTCAGTGTAGCTTTCAAACTACAACAATTTGACTTATTTACTGATTCTTTTGAAAGAAATGCATGGATTCGGTGATTAAATGTGCATGGGGTGTGAAGGAGTTTTAAAGCATCTCTGCTGTGGTACAGACCGCAGAGAGAAACAGACTAAATATACATGAAGGTAAAAGGGTGGGTGGAGACAACATTGACGTAGTGCCGGTATTGAGTAACATGCCCGGCTGAATGCTGACTCTGCCTGTGTGTGTGTTTATTTATGCTGAACATGTGTGTGTGTGTGTGTGTGTATTTCAGCCCACACTGAGAGCCTGTGTAGAATATAGTGACATGATGCAGTACTGCATCATTTGTAGCATGTATATAATGTATTGTTGCATATCTGTATAGTTCAAATCTTGCCTTGTTAGCACTCTGAATTTAATGCACTATAAATCATAATAGTTACTGAAGCTGTTCACATATGTGTGAGGTTTGTGTGTGTGTATGTTTTCTCTGAACACAGCTGCTGTAGTTCTTGCTCTCTATCCGTGAGGACACCTGATTTTTCTAAAGGGAGGGGGACGGACTAAACTGCAGCACTTTGAGGGGGGTGGGGGGTGGGATGGGATGGAATGGGAGGGTGTGACGAAGGTGCTGCTACTACTGCAGAGAGCCGGGCCGATAAAGCATAACTGCTGCAGCAGTGGGAACTTGTCCAGAAACACAAAACTCCTGTCTGCAGAGGGATGAAATGGTGCAGAGGTGGAGAAAATGAACCTTTGGACAACATGATTTTTTTTTTTTTTGGCAATTAATTACCTTGTTAATAGCAATACAGCTTATAGTGTAAGCTTAATACAGATACAGATTAAGAAGTATTTTTGAACAGATTTTGAACTTGGCAACATTGGAAAAATATGGTTTATGGCTTTGTAAACACATATTGCTTAAAGTAGAATGACATTAATAATATAATAAATATTAAAATATTTTAAATTTTTGGGATTTAAAAGTCTGAGACCTTAAGACCAAATGTTTCATGTTTAAGTGAAAGTGTAATTTTCAGAATGTCTTTAAGTATTTTCTTATATTAAAATATATATAATATTTTTAAAAAATAATGAATAAAAAGTTTTTTTGTTTGTTTTTTAACATTACACTGCAGTTAAAAAATAGGGTCAGTAAGATTTTTGAGATTTGTGGTTTTCTATTAACTTTGTATAACCCAAATAATACAAAAAAGTATCACAGTTTCCACAAAAAATAAGCAGCCTAGCTATTTTCCTACCTGATCTCATTACAAAAATGTACCTGTGGGAAAATTTTCGCAAGACGCGAAATATGTACCAATAAGTACATATCACTGCAGTTTCCAACAGAAATGAGCACTAGACGCAATAAAACATTTAGCACTTGCAATAGTTTTCATACACAGTTATGATTACAGTTCTATATGTTTCGCTTTCCAGACATAAGCTTTGCTTGGTTGCTCAGCCGGCACGGAATTGGATTCTGGACGTGGAATCCTTGGGTATGAATCCCGTGGAAAACATGACTCATGATGAAAGAGCTGAAAGAGGAGAGATTGAAAAACAAGCTAAAACAGAATGTGTGCAATTGCATTTTTATATCACATTCGCTTTTGTTCATACTATCGGGTAGGTTTAGGTGTAATGCAGATGGTACGTTATTTTAAAACTTTACGGAGCATTAGAAATATAGCTCCACTCAAAGGACATTTAAATTCAAAACTGCGGTGACACCTTCAAAACCAACGTCACATAAAACATACTATATGTATGTTCATCTGTTCCAGGGAAAAAAAAAAAAACACTGTTTTAGCACCACTCAGTGGATATTTCACATCGAATATATCATGAAACGTACATAGTGGTACATATTTCACATCTTGCAAAAAAGTTCCCACAGGTACATTTTCGTCATGTGATCAGGTTGCTCAATTAAAATCAATTTAAAAAAATTACAATTTCTGAAGTATCATGAAACACTTGACCAATGGAGTAATGATGCTGGAAATTCAGATTTGCAATCACTGCAATAAATTACATTTAAAAATATCCAAATAGGAAACAGTTATTTTAACTTGTAATAATATTTCACAATATTCCACAATATTTTACTGTATTTTTAATCAAATAAATGCTGTTTTGATGAGCATAAGAGGCTTCTCAATTTACAGTTTACTTGAAAAGGCATTTTCATGCACATTGGAAATAAAGCATGCGCTTTACAGAAGTATCTCACCAATCAGAAGGCAGGAATTAGACATGTGTATATTTGCATCTCTCGTAGCCTGTCCAGTGAATTCCATGGATGTGCTGGTGCCATCACAGATCAATGCTCTGAACGGGACAGATGTCAGAATCCCCTGTGCGTTCACCTCATGCTACAAGCTGGACCCCAGCAAGTTTGCCATGAACTGGACCTATCAGGAGACAAGCAACAGCACAGAGGAGATGGTGAGAGAAAACAATAACTAAACATGCTATTACCATTGTAAAACCAATTCTTCCTTTGTTTCTTTATCTTTCTCGATCTACCTTCATCCAAAATGTCTTCTTTTCAAAGTTCATGACCTATAAGAACAAGATAACACCCTTGAAGTCAAGCCGATTTGGAGACCGAGTCATGTTTTCTGGAAACCTGGATAAGAACGACCTGAGCATCACTATCTCTGATGTGCAGTTGACGGATGAAGGCATCTACAACTGCTATGTGCGCAACCCTCCAGACCGCACTCCGGGCAACGGCACCATCCAGTTCTATGTTCTGACTGAATGTAAGGCTTTAGTATGGGCCAAGAAGCTCTACCCAGGTTATTTTAGGAGAGGCCATGATGAATGGTGTTTCCTTATTGCAGGTGTTTTTAAGTCCAGAATTAGAATACAGTGCTGCATTGATGAATTTTTGAGGTTGTTCGCTCAACAAAAAACAAATTTCCATTGGAGTTTGGATTATCATAGAAAACAAGCTCTGTGAACAAATAATGTTTATAATTCTTACATGTTTTTCTTTTCATCATAATAATCTTTACGAATGAACACAACTTTTATGGATTTTGAAGCCTAAATACAATCGCCAAAAGTAAAAAGCTAAACATCTGTAGTCCCATTTAGCCAGTTGTTTGCAACCATCTTTTTCAAGACAAGTAAAATATCTTAAACAAAGTGTCTATTTACACTGAATGCAAATAGCCTGCCTTGTTGGCAGAGGCTATTTACACTAACTCCGCCCACCAATGTGTATTTGCACTAGACAACACTACAAAAGACGGTTGTGAAGTGACAGCGCCAATGGTGAAGATGATAAAGCGTGTAAAGCATTGTTTTTTTGACGCGATCGACCCGAGTTCAAATCCGCCTTTTGCCAAACTTGTTCGTCTCCCTTTTCACATATCATATCACATCGGAAAGGCATTTATTTTCAATAAAAATGAAGGAAATAATCAAAAAGTTGAAAGTAAAGTATCGAGTAGGGTTAGTGTATGGTGTTAGGAGGGCTTTATTGTCCCAACAGGGGAGCATCTATTTAATAATTTTAATAAAAAACAATAATTTACACTCAAAACATTATTATTGCATACTGTCTTATAATGTAATTGTAACGAACGGATCCACTGAAGGCGAGCGTAGTATGAACCCAAGTGCAGTTTTATTTACAAACGTGATAATCCAGACATCCAAACATAATCCAAACAAAGACAGACTTGACTTGACTAGACAGGGCATGAACAGACTAGACATGGCATGAAACCGACTACACTCACCGACAGCAGGTAATAACGTTAGGATACACCACAGGGTAACAAGCAAAAACATGGCAACTTATAGCAAACTTAGCAGGACACATGACATGAACAACCAATCAGAACAATGCACATAGAACAAGAGAACCAATCAGAACAAGACACATTGTACATGGGAACCAATAGCAATGAAACAAGAGGGCAAGGGAAGCATGACACAAACAGGAACCATAACAGAACTTCAAAATAAAAGACATGATAACATGAACATAAACAGAAACCCAAAACAGACCTTACAGTAATACAATACTGAGGTGCAGATATTTGCCACTATTTTCAAAAAGTAGTATAAATAACAGAAAATACTGCTATTTTTACATAGTGTAAATAGACTCTGTCTCTATTTGCACTTAGTGTAAATAGAATCCATTGCTATTTGCACTTAGTTTGAATAGCATCTATCGCTAAGAAAATACGCTATTTTTACTTAGTGGAAATAGCATCTATCGCTATTTACACTTAGTGAAAATAGCTGCTGCCTATTTTATAACATCACAGGGGGTATTATTGATATATTGAAAGTTGTAAAATAAAATGGGAAAATATATTGAGCTTGTGTTCACCACAGACCTTATTTCTGGCATTTATCCTAAAACCCATTCCAAAAAAGAAAAGAAAAAAAAAGCTAACTCATTTCAAGGCTTTGGCCTACAAAAATACATCACTCTATTAATTTGATGGAGGAAAAAACAAACACTGACACACACATAAATAAACTTTGCATTCACAGTGCATCACAATGAAACAACCTAACTTGCTCAGAAAGATATAAACTGTTGCTATACTAAGACAGTAGTCAACCTGAAAGAGATATTAAGAAGACTTAAAGGGATAGTTCACCCAAAAATGGAAATTCTGTCTCCCTCATGTTGTTCCAAACCTGTAAGACCTTCATTCATCTTCGGAACACAAATTAAGAGATTTTTTATTAAATCCGAGAGCTTTCTGACCCTGCATAGACGGCAATGCAACTGGCACGTTAAAGGCCTAGAAAGGTAGTAAGGACATTGTTAAAATAGTCACATGGACTATAATTTTATAAAGCTACGAGAATTCAACCATTTCTTCTCTTCCGTGTCAGTCTTCAACGCACGTTCACGACAGTACCACGACATATACGCCTGCATCCCTCTGCTTGTAAACAAGGCACAGTGCATGCGTGTTCAACGTCAGAACGCGGCTCCTGCGTCAGCAGCACAACAAGCATGTGTCATGGTACTCTCGTGAACACACGGTAGAGACTGACACGGAAGAGAAGAAATTGCTGAATAAAGTTATTTTGGTTTTCTTTGCGCACAAAAAGTATTCTCATAGCTGCATAAAATTACGGTTGAACCACTGATGTCACATGGACCATTTTAACAATGTCTTTACCAGTGTTGGGTAAGTTACTTTCAAAAAGTAATTAATTACAGTTTCTAATTACATCATCAATATTGTATTTAAATTACTTTACTAATTACTCTCTCTGAAAAGTAACTTAGTTACTCAATAAGTAACTTAATTATTCAAATCGCTAATTAGGCTACATCTTAAAATCCCTATAAACCTTAACAGAAATTAAACTCTTTATTCTTTCAGTTTGAGTCAAATATAGAATAGTTTAGCCTTTTAGCTTTAAAACAACTGTAATACTTAAAAAGTTTTAAAAAAAATGTAACCTTCTTTGGTTAACAAGTAGAAATACTCTGCAAAATATCTGAATAACAAAAAAAAAAACTTAAAAGTTAAACAATACATTTCAGTTTGGCAAGATGTCCAGGAAAAGCCCAACTAGTAAAATCCATACAGGTTTATGTAAAAAAAACATGTTAACTAATGTAGGTAAGAATAAATTACAGAAATTATCTTCTCTGCTGAATAAAGCCATGTGTCAAATCGTGATGTTATTATGAGGTAAATTCCTCTTAGCAGGTCTTCTTTCAAAAATGATGAAAATTAGATGAATCTTGATTTTTTTTTTTTTTTTTTTTTTTTTGTATCTAGGTGAGGGCGTTTGTGCGCAGGTGACTGCATATAATGAGCTCAGATATGGGAAAGACTGTACCTCGCTTTCATACGGATTACATAATCAGATAATATTCGTTTTCGATTTGAATTCATTCATTTAAAACTAGAAACTTCAAGCTTTCAGATACGGGAAAGACTGTACCTTGCTTTACTTTCATAGGGATTACATAATCAGAAATATTAGTTTTTGATTTGAATTCCTTCATTTAAAAGTAGACACTTCAAGCTTTTTAGATTCTATTGATTTTAGTCTTATGTATATGAGTATTTAAGGTTTCTCTGTGAATCAGGAAAATCTGAAAGTGAACGAGCCGGCGCACGGAGGGTTAAATCCGCTGCATTCAATTTTATCTTCAGGCGGTAAATTTAGATTTCAAATTCAATATTGATTTTAGAACTGTTGAAATTATTTACTGTATGTAACGCAAGTACCTTATAAGTAACTGTAATTAAATTACCTAAAAATGAACAGTAATCTAACGTTACTTAGTAACGCGTTACACCCAACACTGGTCCTTACTACCTTTCTGGGGCTTGAACGTGGTAGTTGTGTTGATGTCTATGCAGGGTCAGAAAGCTCTCAGATTTCGTCAAAAATATCTTAATTTGTGTTCTGAAGATGAATGAAGGTCTTACGGGTTTGGAACAACATGAGGGTGAGTCATTAATGACAGAATTTTCATTTTTGAGTGAACTATCGCTTTAACACTAGTATCTGCTCTAGCACCCCTAGTGGGAACATTGAAAATGCAACCAATACTAAGAAGTAGTTAACACAACAAAAACTGAATTTTTAAAATGTTTTGGCCTATCATTTACACACAACAGTGTTTTCAGGGCCTAAAAATATGATTTGTGAAAATGGGCTTCAAAGTGCAAGTTGTTTAAAATGATACAATTTTTGTCTCTGTGTAAACTACAAAAAAAAAAAAAAAAACATTATTTTGTGATGACATGAGCATGTGTATTACATGTTCATTCTGTAGGTACACATGAGTACGTACTTCAGAAAAGTTCATGTGTGCATGCGCATAGTTTTTTTTTTTTTTTAAGGGACATTGCCAACTACTGGCCCAGCAAGCATAATGCAGTGTTTTGTTGTTGATTTTGCGGATGCATGTGAAAAGGGATTGCTTTGACAATGTTGTCTATACGCAAAAATTTTCAAAAAAACAAACAAAGGAAAAACGTTTCCGTTTTTAGTGCAGTTGATGTCGTGTAAACCTACCCTGAGAGTTTGGCCAGTTAGCCACTTGCGGTAGATGCTGTAACTACTCAGTCTTGGCTCAGAAAGCATCTTAATAAATAAACATATAACATTTTTTCGCTGAAGCAATATGCTACTCTTGTGTATTTTATTGTTAGCATCACTCATTTTGTGTTCTCCTTTGCCCAGTGCCGCCACCAAGGGATTCGACCATTGCTGTCGCCATCGGGGCATCTGTGGGGGGAATTCTAGCTTTGCTCATTCTGTCCATGGTAGTGGTGAAGTGTATTCGCAGACATAAGAACCAGGAGCTGATCTCAGATGAGCAGAAGATGGAGGAAGAGGGAAAAGCAGATGGAGAAGGAGGCACAGAAGAAGCAACAAAGTAAGAATTTCTTTCTTTTTTTCTTCTCTCATAATAAAGAGTTTCTTCTCTATAAACAAACTGCTTACTTTGAATCCTGAAACAGACAGCCCTAACCCGCCATCTTAGCCCTGGAGGCCTAATGGATGGTGGAGCTCCATCCTATACATTCTGGTAAAAATAATTGCTAGCAAGTGTGTTTTGGTGGGTCATGTGACTGTGGTTGACAGTAGCCCTCTCCATCTTCATTTCATTAGCCTGTTCTTTATGTTTTTGAGTTCTGGACCCAAATTACTTGGTTACTGTCAGTCTGTTTGTAGTCTTACTTTATCTGGTTGGGTTCTGTGGTGTCTTTGTGCTGATGGTATGTTGTATTTTTTTCCCCCCGTAACTTTAAATGACCTGCACTTGCACCAAGTTCTTTGAACATATATAACCAATATTTAGCTGTACCTATAAATACCTATATAACCTTTATATACCTATTTAAAAATTTGGTATTCTAGTTGCTAGTAAATGTCAGTTACAAAAAAGGCAAGGAACATATTGAAATGTGACATTTTGAAGTAGAAAAACGAAAACAGTATTTTCTTGTAAAACGTGTATATATATATATATATATATATATAAATTGCAGGAGTTACAAGGTTTTTCAAGTCAAGTATTAATCAGGGTGAAAAAAAAATTCTGTAATTCACCCTGATTAATACTTGACTTGAAAAACCTTGTAACTCAACATTCAACATTCTCTCACATTTTTTTTTCATTGTCTGTCTTTTTACCTTTCAGAAATTTAAGCCTCCTGCCTGAAGATATGTAAAACTTCTTTGACTCTTCATCCTATAACTGTCTCATTCAACATTCCTCGGTTTTCTCGTGTAGCAGTCAAACATGTCATATAGGAAGATCTCCACCACAGTGCCATGGTGTCCAGTTACCGGTGCAAAATCACAAAGGGTTTCAAACTGCCTCTTCCAGTCAACACGACAGGTTAAGGTGATAACAACTTCCTGCCGAACTCTTCGTTTGGACCACGCTTTTTTCAAAGTCAAGTAATGTCTTTTTTTCCTTCAACTACTGCCACTATTAGCAGTATTAATATTAGAAAACCAGTATTTCTGCTGAGAGTTTTCTAAAGAGATGATTTAAATTATACAAAGTCCTCCTAACAACTGCCAAAGTGTTTTTACCCTTATGGTGTTTATACGTTTTGACAGTTTCTTGAGAAATCACTGCCCTCAACGTCCTCTCAAGTGGATGTAGAAACATAATGTGTGTGTTTGTGTGTTTGTGCCTTCTCATTTTGCCAGTTTGCTCCTGTTGGGTCTAAAGGTTTATGCTGTTTTTGCAGCAGACTATTAGGCAGGACCATGACTATATATCAGTGTTCAAAATCTATAATTCACTAGCTTACAGCACATAACACACCTCCAAAACATGTACAATCATTGCATGACAATTTTTGTTATGCATGATACACACCATTTGCACAAAACCAATCATCTATTTGCACAAGCATCTGGCACATTCCACAAATAGGGTATATTTTGTAGTTTCATGACATTTTTTCACAAATTCCATGTTGTCTTTGTTTTTTTTTACTTATTAGATACTGTATATTTGTTATTAACGTAAAACTAACTTAGCATGAAAAGTATCTTGTTTTTTTAAATGGTGATTTTGACCTGTTCCACATAAGAGGACTTGGTCTTCATGACTATCTAACAATTAAAATCACAGAAAATTGTTTTCATTTTAAAAGATGAACATTGACATTTTTGTTATAGTAAAAATGAGCGAATTCTTAATTTCTTTATTAACTGTATTAAAATGTATTTCCCCCATTACCAAATAAGTAAATAAATAAACAAACAAATAAAAATTTGTGAGGCCCAAAAAATAAGCTAGTTTGTAAGTAAATAATAATCTGTTTTCCCAATTATGAATAGACAAAATATCAAACAAATGTCCTACTGAGTGACAACTTAATTTATGCTAAATTTGCTCTAATTTGCAACCGTGGGAAAAAAAAAAGAAAAAAAAAGAATTTCAGGTATTTTGTACCCTATTTATGGAAAATGCTATTTCCAAAACTTTGCTTTCACACATAAACATCATCATTTCAGGTGCAATGATTATGTGGCAAGTAAAACATTATCTACTTATAGATAAAAGCCAAAAAACAACCTATACAGAAATTTGATTGTTAATATTATCAATTGTGTTTGACATGTATGTTGTGGTATGTTATTTGGAATGTGTGAATTTATTTTACATGAGTATCTTATTGGACATATAAGCTGTGAAATTCATTTTTAGTCAATACGGAATTTATTAACCTCAATCAAATTTCACACATAATAACATAATCTGTTCTGAAAGAGGCTAAAGAGGTTTTAAATTGAGTAACAAGCAAATGAAAGATACTGGATTAAGTGAAATTTTTTTTAATAAATTCTGTTTGACATCATATCATATTTATATGTATACAGAGGAAATAAGAAACTTTGATCTCAAGTAATAGGAAAAAAAGAACCAAAACAAAACTGCAGCTGTTTTGATAGTGAAATACACAGTGATTGTGAACTTTCAGTGGACTTGTAGTAATAGCCTGCAGACTGTGTAGTAGATTATGTAGGGAAGGGGCAGGTCCCCTACATACCATCTGCTAAATCGAACAATTTCAAAGAATAGCCTTAATATTATTAAAGTATAATTTTGTGTTATGTTCAGGAAACATGAGGAGTATGTATTAAATAGTTATATTCGATAAAACATAAATATATATGTTTGTATATTGTAATCTTGAATGATGTTGAAAAGTAGCAGCATATGTCTAATTTAAACATTCTGTATATTTAAATTGAAGCAAGACAATATCATAGAGATGTAGGCTCATTTACAAACAGTTCTTCTTAGTTCTGACAAAAAAAGCTCATACAAAATATACAGTATTTGTCTACAGACCATAGCAGTTTAAAGTATTTCAGCACTTATTTTACTTCACCATGTATGATTACGTAGTGTGCATGCTGTAAAACTGCATTCATGCAGCACAGGCCCAAAGCCTGGAGCCACAGTGATTTTGAGCCCAGGAAGCCTCACCCTCTGCTGGGTAAAGCCGACACCCATGCTGGCTTCTGTTTAGTCACACTTTAACTCACTCAATCCCCTTCTAACTGACTTTCATTCTTTCTTTCTTTTTTTTCTGACATAGGTGTTATGTTACACTTCCACATCACACTGTGTTCCAATAAGTATTTAATGAATCAAGTTATATTGCTTCTTGTTATATAAAAATGTGCCATGATGGATTCTGCTGTGTTACCTCTATAATTTTGCTTCTCAAATTTCTTGTAAGGGAATGTATTATTCATTTTCCTTTTATTATTATTATTGCTATTAATTTCAATGTTTAATTCAGTAACGCTTTATTGTATTAATTACCAAAACTGAGATTTACATATTGTGTAATCATAACTGTTAACTGTTATTGCTGTGTATTCAATGATAATCAATGATAATCATGTACTTTGTTCACATATACATGTACATTGTGAATTGTATTTTTTACCACCATTTCTGCATTATATATTTGCATAATGTGAGTGACATCAGAACTACATCCACAAAATGTAAAAAGTCTCCTAAAGGATATAAAAAAACCCATTAAGCTCATAATTTGATTTGCTGCACAGCAGTTAACATTAAGCCAGCTTGTGAAATCCAGACTGTGGCACAATGATTTTATGGCTAGTGCTTTAGAGATTGCCATTCATAGGCTGAATTGCCAGGAAACACAACTCTAAATCCCTGATTATCTTCTATTAGAATTAGACAACGATATCCTAGTTACTTGTTTACATGTATTCATATGTACTGATGTAATAATAGGCATGATACTGGGTCATTAAATATAATTTTGAACTGTCAGAAGCCTGATATTATACTGAAGATGAATTTTATCACATATACGATGTAACCATGGTACCATATTGTTGACTGTACTGCCTTGATGTTTTCTTTAATGCATTTGCCTATTCATTTGTACATCAAGATCATGCAAACATATTAACATTTCTGTGGGCATAAACAATAACAGAAGTCCAGCGAGGTTTGTTGGAATGGTTTGGGGACCAGTTTTTTGATAATTTTTCCATCATGCATGCCTCTGTTTTAGTGTCTCGCTGAAGGTCTGACTCTGGCCTACTTTAAATACATACTGTATGCTTGCACTGCACCATAACTATGAGCTGCATCACTGATTGTTTTTTTTTGTTGTTTGTTTTTTAATAAAAACAAATAAGCAAAGCATTTTGTTCCTGCCTCTTTTTAAACCTAAAAATATCTTAATATTCAAAAAGATAGTTCCCTCAAAAAAATTATTCATTTACTCACCCTCATGACGTTCAAAATGACTTTTCTTCTGTGGAAAAAAAAATGAAGATGAGCCACTCCTTTAAAAGAAATATAAAAGATTGAAATTAATATTAAAAGAACTCTATAAAAATAAAATATTATTATTGTAATAATAAATAAAATAAAATATTATTGTAATTATTGCATGAAGATATTAATTTATGTTTAGTTCATTACAGCCAACTGAGCTACTTTTCATTAGTGCTTGGCAATGTGCAGAAGATGTAAATTTGGAGCAGGTAGGCAGGGCAGGTGTTTTAAATAGGTTCTACAGAGAGAATCTGACAGAGGGGGTTGAGGGGGCAGCAGCGTCTCCGCAGTGTGATCAGCACCAGCTACTGCTGAAGAAAACTGCTGCACAGGCAAAAGTGAAGGTGACTCATGCATGCAAATATACAACGTAGATATTTATCAAAGTGACAAAATCAGACCACAACAACACGACAACTAAATTGAAAATAATAAAAATCAGGGAGTCTAATCTGCAAACAAATCTGAGCTGAGCACTATAGTCATTCATTCAGTTAAACACACTATCTGAGTTGTGAATCAGTACTAATAAAAGTGTTTTCTTTTATGTTTTAATTTTGAATGTTTAATATGTGCTGCTACTACAGTGAGTCAGCAAGACGTAATTTCAAACATCTATTGCAAAAACCCTTCAGCTAATCAATCTCGCTGCAATTAGTCCGGTTTAGAATACACAGATGTTAGTATTTCTCATTTTCTTATTCCTACTGGTAATTATTTGTATAATTGTCCTCAAATAACTTTTTTTTTTTCTTTTCTTTTTGAACTGTTAAGTCAAATTCTTTGCAAGTACAGTCTTACCATAATACTTTCCATAGTATCTACTGTTTCCATGGGTTGCTCTTTCCAACTTCCTTCTCCCTGATAGCATGTCTATAGTCAATATAGAGTAAATTTCGAAATGGTTCAGCAATGCTTATTTGAGAATGAATGCTGTTTTATGTACTTCTCTCTCTCTCTCTCTTTTCATCTTCTTCTTTTTTCTAGGAATTTCTAATTAATGAAGTTTCTGCCATTTTCGTGAGCAGATAGAAATGTGACCATTTGATTCTCGTCTACACTGAAATAAATAGTAACCTAAAAAATGGCAACCTCTAAATAAATTGGTTCATCACTGAACCTAAATACTTGAGATACATTATTCATCCCAACAAAAAATAAATCTCATTTTATGCATTCAATCTATACTGTACACTAAATATCCTTTAATCTATATTTTACTGATTTAACTTTGCTTACGAACAAATTAAGTGAATTTTAAGTGTATCAGGTGAATGAATATTTGTGCAAAAAGAAATGAAAAAAATGTTTTATAATAATATTTCACAGTTACTCAGTTGTCAGCTGCCAATATAAGGCTAATAATTAAAATAAAAATAGAAAGTAATATTTTTTGAGAAGGCAACATAACATTTAGACATAAATCATGAATCAGCTAACTTGATGAGAGTTTTAATAATACACAATGTAATCTCTTATATTAGTATTTTGCGAGACATGTTTGTTACATCATGTTTGTTACAAGTGTATTTGTTTGGTTTATGAAAATTTATATGATAACCATTTTTTATTATTGAATTTCCCCATGAACTGTATGAGATACTCCTTGTGTGTGTAAAGAATTGTTAAAAGCTTCTCTCCAGCATATATGTTTTCTACACATAAATAATATTAACAAAGTTTTGTCAGGAAACCTAAAAAGGTGCTTCATGTGGTAATATCTGATTTTAACATCACCAAATCAACCTGACTACATTAAATTATGCCAACAAAAGTAATCTGAAGTGTCGGATCAGGTACAAATAGTGGTTTAAAAAACAACTGTATAACATACACTTTTTATAGCACTGCCAAAAATAATGTTAAAATACTGAAAACTAGAGTGAGTTTAAATTCAGATGCATACATTCAAAGTACAATCAGATAAAATGACTGTTTTACTTACCTGGTAATGAAACCATTAAATGAGAAGTCTTCTCTCTTAAATTCAAACAAATTTTAACGTTCAACCCCATCCTGTGAAGCCTGTCCTGCCCACAAGTCCAAACTTCTCCTCCGCTCTCAGGCCTCAGCATCACTGTTCACCGTCCACGCATCATAAAGTTATAGAAAAAGAGGGAGGAAGAGAGAAACAGAGGTAGGGAGGGCTGCATCCTCCTGCAGACACTCTTGTAGTTGTTCCCGGGACGATAAAGGTCTGAAGAACTGCAGCATTGTACTTTAATGCAGAGTGAGTGAGAGAGAGAGCGAAACACATAGAGGGAGATTCTAAGGTCACTCTTAAACACTTGAAATGCAGAGACTCTCTCGCTCTCTACCTCTCCGGCTCGCCTTCTCCCTCCTCCTGCTGTCCTCCACACCTCTCCTCCTCTTCTTCAACCCCTCCCCTCCAACCCTCTCTGCCTTTCCCTTCTGGCTAAGTTTTGCAACATCATGCTCCCCTCGTTGGCGCATTCCAAGGGAGTCCAGCATCTTCGCAATCACTGTTTGATTTTTGTTGACAACATCTCATGCGTTCCAGTACTTGCATATGTGTGGTGTCCCGTATCTGACTTCCAGATGAAATCCGTCCATATCAAGGTCACGTTCATGAAATATACTTCTCTTAGCCTTTAATATATCTCAATCCAAAGCCCATGATTGTGTTTCTTGCTCCAAAGTGTCCCAAACTCTGTCTTGTTAATGCCTTCCTCCATTCTTCAAACGGGAGTGGGTCTCTCTTGTCCAATCTCTCTCTCTCTCTCTCTCTCTCTCGTTCTTACTGGTTCTATACAGTAGATTGCATTATGGGATTTGCTCTCTCTCTGTCTCTCTCTGATACTCCACCCTGCATAAGCACACACACATATGCTGTGATATGGACTCCCAAGGTCACATTGTCCTGAATGTGTGTGTACAAGAGTGTGACCACAGGGGGTTGATATTGAGTGCTATCCTATAAATCACAACGGCCCACACAGGACGACATTCTGTCAGTCAGATATCTGTGTGTGTGCGCGAGTAAATGTCTCTGTTTGGATCAGATGTCTTTCTCTTTTTGGTATCACATCTGCATCAAGTGACGGCACTGTTCATCAGCAAATGTTCCCCACGATCAGGCCTAAAGATTTAATCAGAGTCATTAGAAACAAAACATATATTTATCTTTTCCAGACAATAATATAAACCAACCCCATACGTACACTTACCTACTATATAGAAAAGAAGACGATCTAAATGTCAAATATCCAATGGTAGGTGAGAAATTTCAGGATAACCTACCATTTTTGGTTATAGTATGCCGTATTAATTTGATGATTGAGTCACAACTGTTATGTTTTTGCCCCTTTAGACCACAAGTCTAGATAAGTCACATACGTCTTGAATGGTCTTGAAAGTGATTGACTGAGTGTCTCAGTCTATAAAACCCTGACCACAAGGGTCCCAGACCACTTCCCCATGTATTAAGCTTTCCCTTTTAACAGCTGCACTGCTGTCTCATCTGCCGTTCAATCCAATTGTTTCAATTCTGAGGAGATGAGACACAAATAATCAAATAATCCATGGGATAGCACGTTTCAGATTGCTTGGACTCACAGAGCCAGGCTTTTTAGCGGAATAAAGTCTGCTCCACTTTGTAAATGATGTTCTGGACAAGAACCACTAACTTCAATAAACAGACTGTAACATTTAACAATGGCTAAAAAGAAATTGAAATTTGATTAAAAATTCTGTACTGAAATTAGTGGCTAATATTTCACAGATATAACTCAAAACAATGAACAATATACAGTTTTCGAATATCTAGAATAGTTGATACTTAGTGCTTCAAGCATCTGTATCTTTCAAAGATTTGATGGCACTAAAATTACCAACATTAAAGTACTTTTATATTAATGTGCACAGACTCACAGATTTTGCACTCCATTCAGCCAATCAGAGCTAGAGATTTCAGCCAGCTTTTGCCATATTTGTGTACAGTATGAGACGGTCAATGAAAAGACTGCGGTCTGTGAGCCTGTCGTCTGAAGCTGAAGCTACAGAATGCTTAACTCAACATTTTTCATCTTGGGATAGTAATATATCCGTAGAATGGAGCTAGTGATATGCTTGATAAAAAAAAGGATATCTAATCATAAATTTAATAGAGAAAAAGCAATCATTTTTAAGATAAAATAAACAATAGCTATTGACCTAATATATAAATCTATTGCTAGGAAGCAAAAAAATAAATAAAATAAAATAAAACTATTTTTACTACTCCTATATTTATGGAATTTAATTTTTTTTTAATAAATACTTATTAAATAATATTCATGAATATACATTTTGTGTTGAATCTAACTTAATATTATGGGGGCATGCAGAATATAAATAGTGTCATAGAGAGAGGGGAGGTTTCAACAAACAGCCAGTCATTTGTTTACAAGCTTAAAATGGCCACTATGGAAAACAAAACTGTTTGGATGCATTACTACAGAGATTAAAACGGCATCATAAATTATACACATAATACATTTGATATCCTGAATGAGCTCAGCTGGGATACTACAGGACTCACAAGTGTCCATTACTTCATTTATCATGCATATTTAGTATTTCAGTCAAGCTGGGCAGTGTTCGATCTAGTTTCTCTTCCTGGAACCTCACTGATTGATCCAGTCCTGAATTGTAGGGTGGATTGTGGTTGGTTTTACTCAAGGCCTGGCAAAGCTCCAAAGAGAGAAACAGACAGAGAGAGGTAGATATATTCATGGGAGGGGGTGAGTGGGTGTTTTTTTTTTCTTCTTCTTCTTCCCAGATAGCAATGGAATTAAATGAAGAATTTTGCTTGTGTCATGTTTCTCAAATGTTTCCCCGTGGAGAAAAAAACATGTCTCCTTCAAAGTTTCAAAGGAGGTCTTAAAGTCTCAAACTATGCTCACATTTGCCAGTAAACCAAAGATTTTAAAATGAACTCAAATTTTTCTCAAGACCAAATTATTTGGGCTATGCTATCCCTGGTAATTTGCTAGCTCCTTATTATTACTGTATAATGACAGTTGAGTCTATTTGAGTCTATTTTAATTTCTCTGATGGAATTTTAGGAGAAACATTGGAGGCAAACACTCCTGAGAATCGTCAGAAATTAGCCTTTTTAATAAAGTGACAATATTTTCCCCCTGGACCTCCCCACTGACACCGTTGCTGGCCCAAATTGCTCACTTGTTCAATCAATCACTATTCTCTGTATAATGAATGCCACATAGTGCACTAAATAGGGAGTAAAAAGCAATCTCAGGAATAGATCTTGTCTACATGCCCTAGGCTGACAGATATCTTTTTGCTATTTTTTATTTATTTTTTTAAATTCCAACCATTTTATATTTCTGTTCACAAACATATTATTATTATTATTATTATTATTATTATACAGTACATTTTATTTTAGTCTTTATATATTTACAATGCAAACTATTTGTAAGCAGTATTTTTGTCTTTCTTTCCAGTAGAAACTGTTTCAAATGTCTATATATAAATAGTCTATATAAATGTGTGCATGTGTATATATATATATATATATATATGTATATATATATATATGAAACTGTTTCAAATGTCTATATATAATAGACATAATATAAAATAATATATTTTGTGACTTTTATTTGTTGGAAAATATGAGACTCCTGCACTTTACTCACAACAAGACAGGCTTAAAATACAACTTGAAAATGAAAACTGAACTATATCAAATTATATATAACAGATAAATAAAAGGGAATTTATTACAGGGACATTTTGGACCCCACATTTTAAATATGAGATGTTTTTGTCAGTGTCAGTGCAGTTTTTGCCCCACATCATGTTTAATTTCTGATCTTGCCTCCAAGATGTGAAAGAGCAACCTCTGAGCAATAAAATATTTTTGTGGGCAGTGCAACAAATTTACAGCAAAAAAGCAGGAAAGATAAAACACAGAAGACAGCAGTAAGTGTAGAATAATGAGAATAGAACTGACTGAACTGCAGAAATCATACCATAATACACAGATACTGAAACAGAAAGAAAGAATCCCATGCTCACAGGCACAGGCTATAACGGGACACACTGAAGGTTTTATGATCTCCACAGATGTGATTAGTCTAAAAGACAACCCCCCCCCCCACAACACACACCCATCCCCACCTCATACACTCTCCCGCCCTCCCTCATTTCTCTCCATTTTTCTCTCTCTCCCTCTCACTCGTCCCGTGCCTCTGCAGTGGCTCATTCTTTCCTGCGCTGGCTACAGACACACACCGCCCCCCTCCACCCCTCCTCTGGCCACTCATCCCAGCATGCGGCACCTATTCAGGGGTAAGACCGACAGTCTCTTCCCCAGACTGAAAGTGGAGCTCTGCGCTGCAGCTGCTGCTGAATGAATGCAGCGTTTCCTGCGTCTACAACCACGCTGAGTGAGACAGAGTATCAGCAAGACACTGCCGGCAACTGAGAGCCACTGATCTGAAGATCAAGCAACGGATCAGGTGCTGCCTCCGTATTTCTCGCTCTCTAGTTCCCTCTCCCTCCCTTACCGGGACATACTGCAAAGGAGGATCGAGGACAGGGAGGTACTCCGCAACACTTCCCCAGCTGAAAGTCTGATTTCGTGTCAGGTCCCGTGTGGCCCCTCAGACCTAGAGTATCCCACCCAAGACATACAGCAGAGGGACAGACAGACAGGCACAAGTGGGCAGACGGGCTGACATGGAGTTGCAAGACAGAAGATCATTCCTGCACAGGTGTGCGCGGTCCGGCGATGTAGTCCACGCCGGTCTGGTCGTCACACTTCTGATTGGTAAGTCTCTTGCAATCATTCCCCTACTTTGTCCCCCTCTCTAGCTGTTTACTCCTGAGCCCACCGTCCTACACTCTCCTAGTGGGGCGGCTGCCAAAATGCTGCAGTTTTTGCACGGCTTGCACAAGTCGAGGGGACCAAACAAGCCGGGTTATACTTGTTGCTGTTTGTGGGGGTTGAATTGTTGAAAGATCTCAGGTTTCTATGTCTCCAGAGGATACAGTCTGGGAGGACTTTCTTACCTCTTGTGAAATGAGAGGGATAGACGGTGAAAAAAAATTGGAAAGTGTCAGTACATGGCACATATCAAGAAGGCATGATCAGACGTTTTAAACTGGTCATTATTGATGGCGATCATTAGTCCCACTTGGTCTATCAAAGTTCGTATTTAACGTCTTCAACTCCAACGCAGTAAATCCATCTCATTAAGTGACTAAAATTCTCTGGTGACTTTGCCTTTTCTTCTCAATTGTCCTTCCAGCCATGTAACCAAGGCCGTAATCAAGTAGAGTTTAAAGGGGGAACTTATGGTTACTTCCATGAAAGACCTTCTCCATGTTTTCTCTTTTCCACACTTTTTACGTAAAATCTGATGATCTCACTGTAAAAGGCATTCACCTCAGCTGCAGGATGTTTGTGGCTTTAGAGCGTCTTTATGATGTATTGCGCTGTGCGAGTCTTAAATCACACTGCACAACAGTATGCTGAGCTCACTGAATTTCACCACTGAATTACATTAATTCTTTTTGAGCAGGTGGGCCCGATTCTTCCAAGCAAGCCCCCCTCCCCGTTCCCTTTACTGCTTGTGAAGGTGAATTAGAGGCCGTTAAACTAGGTCATTTTCACTCTCTCCCTCATAGCATGAACTCAGACGGTTAATATGCATCCTCTGCAGAGTTCCCGGTGGACTCGGGGAGGTATGATGTATTGTTATATGTTCGCGCCACATCCGTCAGGTTATGAGAAGGTGCACCACTTAGGGGCGAATCATCATTCTGACAAACGACACAGTTTTGCTGGTGGTTTGATTACAATTGTTCCTGTCGGTGTGCCTGAAATTGATAGAATGTGAGGTTAATTGCAATATAAACAACCCTCATTCATATATTATCAGAGCTGAAGATATGTCTGCGTCCATGCCGAGAAAACCCCCCCCAACAAACTCTTGTTTAAAAGCCTATAGAAATTAACACAAAATACTTATGTAACCAAAGAATTGAGTTGGGACTTTTGGGTGACAAGAGAATATGCAGAGGCCTGGGAGATTGTGAAAGACAGAGAAGTTAAATGCTGAAAATGGCTCTTAAAACTGTTCTGGTCCCAAATAAGTGCAATACAGCTTTCTAATAGTTCCAAATGGACATTGCTTGTACTCACTAATATTTCTAATTAAATTAAATGTCAATACAGTTTGTCCTGTGCAATCTGTTGGAAAATAAACGAGTGGATAAGAACAGGGCTCTATAAATAGTCCAAGAGCACACGTGTGTAATGTCATGGCATGCAGAGCGTGTGAAGAGCAGTTGTGGTATCTCCTCTACCGTCACTAGTCCCTCACACCTCAGAGTGATTAGGACAAACATGATTAGGAGCCCTGAGCAGAACCTTTATCTTCACAGAAAATTAGCAACATTACTAAATGACAGTATAGGACTCACCTGATTACAAGGAAAGAGTCTTATTTATTGGTAGGTGTTATCAGCGTTGCCAACTTTGCAATAGCTGCTAGCTTTAGCGACCCTCATAACCCTTATGGCATCTTTTTTTCAAAAAAGCACACACAACGAATCTAGTAACTTTCTTGACAAGCCTTAGTTTCTTTCCTTGGAAGAGAATATAATATGATGGGTGTGCTGTGCAATTAATAAATGTATGATGCAATGTTGTGGTTAAAAATCAGGATTTTAGCAGCGCATAAATGCAGCTTGGAAATGGCTTGCATTTCAGACACTATTTCATACTCATTCCAGAAAGAGAAAAATATGTATTTTTGGATGCATTAAAATATAAGTGCAGATGTAAAGGTCTGATTCTAGGCAGAATGCAATTATGGTATGATGACGTCATGAACATGCTAATCAGCACATGACATCATCTAGCATCATTTAGCCAAATTTCACACAGACTTTGACTGCTTTCCATTGAGAGTAGTTGGCAAAATTGGTTGCAGTCAATTCTTGAACTTTTTACTGATGTACACAGTCTTCATGCTTATTCTCTACACTTTTTTTTTTGATTTTTCATAGCAATTTATGAATTAAAATGACCATTTAAACACTATTTAATATTTAAATGTTTTAATCAGAGATCATATAAAGAGGAGAAGACTTAAGGCCAGTTTTACTAACAGCTTGTGCCAGTGCAAACCTTTTGGCATTAAAATAGTACTGTCAGGATTTACCAAAGACGTGCAGTGAAGAATTAGCACTGAAAAGGCATGGGCAAAGTTATTTTTGAGCCTGACCTTATTGAATATGAATTTGTAGGAGTTTCCCTTTCAGACACAAAATTAACGTTTGCTCTCATCAAATTACTGGTATTTGCGCCATTATTTAGCACCCAAAAAATTCTGTCTTAAAGCAGGCACTACTGTAATTTGCGCTGCTCTTGGTAGATTGAGCTCGTCGTTGTGGAAATGATCTGGCTGCGTCTGTGTTCTTTAATGTGTGCATTGTCAGTAAATCACACACAGAATTTTCCCTCCCATCAGCGCTTTTATAGAATTGCGCTCTAATGCTAATTTGCCCTGTTTAGTAAATCTGGCCCATAGTGCTTAAAAGTATACAGAAATATAAGGGTCAAATTTTAAGTTGCAGAGTTTATTTTTAAATGGCTGTCTATGGAGAACATGTATTATTATTATTATTAAAAATGATAATGATAATATGTGATAATGTAGTTACAGCATCTACCAGTAGCAGCTAACTGCAAAAGGTAACCAGATAAACCATGCCACCCTTGCAATGCTAATTATGCTGTGTGAAATTGTTTGTGTAATCGTACATCTTATTTGCAATTTTTCTCCATAGTGAATGACCCAGTTGTACTAGCTTGACTACGAAATAGCAGCCCTATGGCCATCAAGTGAACTGACTGGCCTTAAAGGGACTTTGGTTTAATCCAGTAGCAAAATCTGAAGGCTCTGAAGTATGTTCATGATACGCTGACGTCACAGACTGTTCTGAGCCAGACATGGAGTCCTGTTACAGAGAGTAGATGTTGTTATACATCACTCTCCTCTCTCTCTCTCTCTTTCTCTCACTCAACTTCTCTTATTTTCTTCCTCCACTCCCCATTTGTCCTGTTAAGTAGCAATATGAACCTCATACCACTGCACATTAGTGTTTGTGGTATGTATTATGGGTATTGATTATCTCCCGGGGGTGGAAGGTGAGGTACAGAAATTTCTAAATGCACACTGTTTTTAAATGCTTAAGTTACATCTAACATTTTTTTTCTTTGTAATGCATTTTATACAATAGGGTGGGTAAAAAATATCCTTTTCTGAATAATCAAATATCAATTCCTAAACTCCAACGATGAATATTTTCATAATTTTTTTAAAACACTTAAAACACTTAACGCTGCATAGCACACATTTTTACTCTTTCATTTGCTCCCAGTAAGAAAACTTTGTTTCATTCATATGTGATTTTTATTCTTATTATTATTTCCATTTTTATTTCTGAAAACCTACAACTTAAGTACTTTCATATACTAAATTGATATTATGTTTGGCATCTTGTGATTGATTTTAAAACATCTGAATATCTGTCAAGTATCTCACTGTTCAAATAAATTGACAGGACACATATATAATCAGTCTGGTTTTAATTAAAAGGATCACTATCAAATGTAAACAAACATTCATTTAAAATTAACTTTAGAGTCACAAAAAAAAGTGGGTCTGCATCTGTCAAAATATATATTTTTCAAGATATAACACATTTTGACCTTTTAGCACCTCTATAGTAGCATAGCTCGTTAATATAACACATATAAGATAGAATGATACAAAATCTGCTCACAGCTGTTACATTATTTGCTGTCATTCCCTGACTCTGCAATGAGGAACTTTAACTTATAGTCAAGGGAATGGCTTGTCAGGGATAGAGATAATGAGATATGATAGCTGGCTGAAAATTGATGGCCTGAATAAAGGAAAGAGAAAGTTGCTTATGAGGGGCAGAGTGATTGGAGAAAGGGGAGTTGTTTGCTTTAATTAGTTTTGTTCTCTGGAGTGATACTCAGTGGAATAGTGGGTGTAGATTTAAGGGGAAGATCTGATTATTATGTGAATCAGAACAATGACGCAATAATATCATTCTGTTTTAAACTTTACATTTCTAATTTTATAATGCATAATATTTTATTTTATTTTATTTTTTATTTATTTATTTTTATGTTTTATTTTATTTATTTTTTTTTTTTTGGTAGAATCTAAAGATATTTTGAACACTTTCTGGGCTTTTAAAAACCACTGTTGTTTTAGTGTTAGCACTTTGATTTTGTTTTTATTTGTATATTTTCATATTTCATTTTAGTTTCAGTAGTTTTATGTTTTTGTCATATTTCATATATATATATATATATATATATATATATATATATATTTATTTTTTTTTCAGTACATACATTTCAGTTACATTCAGTATATTTCTTATTTAATTTCTAATTTCTAACTTAATTTAAGTTTGAGTTTTATCTACTATTTATATTTACTTTGGTTTTATTTAAATTAACAAAAACTATTTTTTTAATAGTTTTAGTTTGTTTTATTTACAATAACTGGTCTGAACTCACAGGTTGCTCTTTCATAGCTCAGAAGACAAAGTAGTTCTCATTTATGTTTCATTTAGTTAACTTTGTGATTTTCCTATAATTCCCACAATGAGAACAAATGAGTCCATTGTTGAAATACGATTATTTCATCAATCCTATGAATGTAGTAGTAGATACTTAATACTTTAATGCTTCAAGACAGTTTGCTCTGGATATGACAATAAATGATTTTCAAAAAGTGTTCATCTAAATCTCTGACTTATGATTTCACAGTTTACCATTTGGCAAATCACGGTTTGAGAAACTAAAATTCTAGTGTGGCACATGTGAGATTACTGAGGTCTCAGGAGAGCAACCTGGGAAGCAGAAGAAGAATCTAGAAAATATCTAGAAGACTTTATTTAGATAAGACATCTCATTTGTCAGTCGGCTTTCCTATGGGAATCTACACAACTAGCTGACTGCCCATCCATTAAAAAAAAAGCCTTAAACAAGCTGGACCATCTGTTTGCAAGTCATCCATCAATAAATATGGAAACCACTTGACAAAGTGGCTTGTGGTAAAATGATCAGAACGATGAGCTCCCCATCTCAGCGCAATGCTGCAGTCAGTACATTAAAAGACAAAAGGGCTGACGCATTACTGTAAGTCGTAGCTCCTCCCTCTTTTTTTTTTTTTTTTTTTCTCTGTAGACTGCACTCAGAGTCTCTCAAGGGGAATTAGAGCCAGTGGAAAGAAATGGGGTGAATGGAGGCACAGAGAGAAGAAGGGATAGAGAATAAGTGTGGAAGTATGCTAGAAAGAAGAAAGACCAGCAGCAATGGTAATGGTCCCTGCCAAAGTATAAAAGAAAAAAAAAATCATTTAGTTATTTAAAAGAAGATGAATGCAAGACTGCAAAAACTCACATTAGGAACATGTCATTTTACACTTACACTTATACACTTACAATTTCATAATATCTTATATAATTATGAAATATATATTTAAATATATTTTAAGAAAAGCATAATTCTTAAATTCTTATAATTCATATTATTAAAATATATTTTAATGATATTATGATTTAACTAATTTCAACTTTATTAAAGTCATATGAGATTCAACTCAATTTATTTATTTATTTTATTTGATTATACTTAAAATTTTAAGGCTGCAAATGTTATGCAAATGCAGACACTAAAATAATACTATTTCATTAGACTTATATAATAGATAGATAGATAGATAGATAGATAGATAGATAGATAGATAGATAGATAGATAGATAGATAGAATTTTTGTGGTGCGGAAAAGCATGAAATAAAAGAGGATGGACATGAAGAAAGTGATCAAAAAGGGCAGTGAAAGGAGTGAGTTGGATGGAAAGTTGGCCAGGAGAGGAAAAGAGGATGTAATGGCTTTGGGGAAAGTGTGGTACTTTTAAGTGGATGCAGATGGAGAAAAACCACCTCTCAGAATTCCAGACAGTTCAAAGACCTGGCAATAAAAACTAAATGGTAAATCAGATTGTTTCCCACGCACTGACCTCACCGGAAGGTAAAAGTGAACTCATGCTGAAATAGTCCCCTCAGCAAGAAAGTGCTTTAAGTTGAGATGATGAATTATTTACTGACATCCAGCTTCGCAACTAAAGGGAGAGGCTGTTCAGATGGCAGATATCGCTGTATTAAAAGAATTTGAATTTATTGGCATTTAAGAGGCATTATTTGGCATTTTATGAAAAGACTGTGTTTTCTGTAATACCTCTCTTGCATAGAAGCATGTATGTAGCAAGTTTGCATCAACCTTGACTGTCACTGCAGCACATATTGGTCTCTATCTGTTCCACAGTCAAAGAGCATCTAGTTTTTTTTTTTTGTTTTTTTTTACCACCTTCTGCCTTCACCCAAACTCACCCTGCCAGAAGGCAAAAGAGAGAAATAGTGAATTAAGTGAATATAATGCTATATATGAATATAATCTTATTTTCCCTTCACATTCCCATTCAGGCCCCCCCCCCCCCCCCCCAAGTAAATGTGAACATTCGCTCTTGGGAATTAAGCTTTGTAATGTGCATTTGTAGGTTACGTTGACAACTGCGCTTGTTAAATGTGAGTTTAGAAGTTCTGAGGCAAGGAATTGTGGGTACAGAATAGTTAAGGGACCTATAGGAGCAATGTGAAGTTTAGAGATTATTACTTCAGCATGAAATGGAAGTTTTTGACGTCATTTTTAATCGAAATCTCCCCATATGTAAATTGCAATAAGTACCAATTACATTTTTAATAATTATTTATTATGCATTTAAATGTTTCTACCTCCCTAATATGTTGTAAGTAAAAATACAAAACAACTAAAGTCACACTAAAAATAACTGACAACAAATATTGCATCAATGTGCCAATAAAACATTTAAAACGTGAGCCTAACTATAAAAGCATGACATATTTCACTTTTAAAAAATGGAGTAACGTTTTAAGGCATTTAGGCTATTTATTTCCATGACTGGAAATCGTAATTTTTTAATTTCCTAATATTCCTGTGTTTTTCAGTAACTTTTTTGGCAGTATTTTGAGAACGATAAAAATGAATCGGCAGAATTTGATTCATTGAAAAATGAGTTGGTGCGCTAAAGGTCCGTTCACACTAGAATGATAACCATACAGATAACAATAGCATTGTATTAGCATTCAAATCAACGCACAATAATATTCTGTTTCTTATAAGTGTATGTTACTGGACCCGTTGTCTGTAATGATCTAGGCCTATATATGTCTCTATGTCAGCACTCAAGCTCTTTAAAGTCTGTTGCTCGGCTGTCAACGTTTTATCTATCATTCACCAGCTGGAAAAAAAATCATTCTAAAAAGTTATGAGAATTCTCATAGAATGATTAAAACTTTATATTAGGGCTGTTAACGCATGCGATTAATCGAAAAAATTAACGCGTTAATATTTTTTTAACGTAAATTAATCGTTTGATAAGGTTTGGCCCCAACTTCTTGCCGTCATCACAGCGCAGAAGGTTATCTATCATTGGGTGCTTCTCAAACGGAAGGCTGCATCCTACCGAGGCTGCGTCCTTCCTAGTTCAGTCCTTCAGAGTCTTGTAGGCTAGAGTCCTCCTCAGCGTAGACGGATGGGGCCAAAAGTCTTTAAACGGAACGCGTGAAATTGACCGCGTCAACACGCACAATTTGTCTGTGTTAACGCGGCAATTTTCAACACGTTTCTTTTGTACGTGTAGACATGCACATTTTGGCCGTGTTAAAGCATAGATTTTTGCCGCGTTTATTTGGTACTTGTAAAGACGCACAGTTTAACCTTGTTAAGGCAGCAGTTTGGCGAGTTTGTGTCTCTACATGCACATTCTGACCGTGTTAAGGCATTACCCACTAATTACCCTCATATTTATACTTTCCTTAGTTTATGGTGTCATTAAGTTGTGTTGTATAGCTAGTAAATTAATAAATGTAATGAAATGAGAAATGTAAAGAGTTTTGTTGTTCATTTTCTTTTGACAGGTTATTACTCTCCCTGGTCCTTGTAACTTCTGGTCATTTGAACAAAAATTAAGCTAGATTTTTCTCTTTTTTTTCATGGGTAAAAAATAAGATTATGCTTTAATATTTGTTTTGAATGTGTGAGTGGCCCTGAAACGCCCCTTTTGTCCTTTGTCTTCTGTACTACATGGTGTAGGCGACAACCGCGAGAGATGAGGCAGGCGAGCCAAGCTTACTCACAAATCATTAATTCTTATTTTTACATTAGTTACATAAACTTGTACTCATTTACTAGTTGGGCTTTTCCCAATTACAGTCTGGGTGGAAGACTGAATCGACGCAGGACTTTAAATGATCTGGAATAGTGACAGTAATGGCATCGATTTTGCTTTAGTTCATAATTCCAAAGTAGCCTACATTGCAGTAGACTACTTATTACGGTGAAAACTTATGTAAAATTGTATTACAAATTATTAATAAAAAAAATATTAGTTATTTTTTATGTGGGGTTGGGGTTTCCCATAACACAAATGGATATTTAAAAAAAAAAATTAAAAAAATCTGCAACTTCGAATTCAAAAAACGGGTGTTTTGATTACTGTCCGCGTATGCAAATCGAGAGATTCAGCTTTTCACATCAGAGCTGTGAGTGTAAATTTCAATTTACAAATACAAATATTAATATGACAAGTTCTCACATTCAAAACAGCACGCTCTCGAGTTTTGCTACTATAATACCTTCATAGATTAGGACATTGCAGAACATTTTCTTTTGCAAGTTTCGGCTCATACATCTTGGGTGTAAACTCGTCTAACCAAACGCCCCCCAAGAACACCTCAGCTCACCGCTCCCTTTCAAAAATAGCTATTGCTTCCAGCGCGCTCTGAACGCACTAAAACGCACTTTGTGAATCGAAAAGCTTAATTTTACGTTTGGGTTTTTTATTGTATTTTTATTTGTTGCGGTTGAACGAGTGTGACGAAAACAAAATTGAGAAAAACACCTGAAATTCATTTATTTTGCCCAGGGGAAGGTTTAAATATGCGATAAACGACTGATTTAATCGTTTTTCCGTTTTGAAGACAAAAACGAGAAAACTAATGAGTTTTCCATCAGAAGTGGCTGAACAATAATGGACATTTTTAAAGTACACTTTTAAAGATATTTTAAAACGTTTGCTGCTTCATTAAAAATACCTTATATACAATTGCGTTTTTGAGAGACAAAAAAGCTAAATATTTACTAACACTATAAATGCAGATAAACATAGCTAAAGCTATTTCAGTTCCTCTCACTACAAATCCTTTAAATGCAACGGTATTCCGAAAAATAATTACAAACAGTAGCCTATAAGTAGCTAAACATCAACCCAAAACGAATTCATTGCTGAAACTCAAAACGGGCTCACATTAGGTTCACATAGCCTACCTTTTTTATTCGGCACAATTCCACTCAAACATGTTTCCATATTCATGAATGATGTATTTGGATGCTAAACTATTATTTATTATGCTTTGAACTTCACTCTAATGCAGGTAAATCATCCTTCACATGTGCAATGTTTGGTGGGTGAACGCAATAGACTGGACTATTTAAATTTAACAGTGTAACTTTTTACATGCTTGGTTGGAATATTTTATTTTGATAATAAACAGGCTGCGATGTCAAGTATGTTAGGACTTATATGTTGTATGCGCGTGAGGCGCCTGCGCGATTACTTGCTTTTGTTCCTTATGACAAGATAAGAGCGAGACATCGTTCTGAAACTATAAAGGGTCTACTTTTATTTGTGTACATTCACAATAACAACAAAACATTGTGCTTTTCAAAATAAAGAAAACAATCAGATGTCGATTTCTGCCATCGTGATTTCCTTTCCATGAACTTGTTGCACATTAGAAAAAAATATAGAGAAACTCGGCATATTGTTGAAGTTTTTCTTTTTTGTTAATCTCTTAATTATTTAAGTCAAATATATAGATTTATTTATTTTATATATGTGTTTTTATAAGTTTTTCTCCGTTCATAGAATTGCTTATATTTAGGAGGAGGATGTGTTATTTCAGCCCGATCTCATGGCAATTCGTACATATTTTACGAGGTGGCTAATTCGAATTCGTACGACCTCACTCGTACAAATTCATACGATTTTTGCCAAATCTTGTGTGTTTTACGAGTTGCCAATTCGTATGAATTTGTACGAATGACCTACACCTAACCCCGCCCCCAGGGGCGTAGATTACGCGGGGGACGCGGGGGACGTGTCCCCCCCACTTTTAATATCACATAAATTCATCCCCCGCACTTTTTCGGGCAAGTGTGCTGGCATAAAGGTTTTCAAGAGCCGGTGTGAATAAATATAGATTTAAATTAAAAGAGACAGGATAGTCTGTTGCATGACCTGATGTTTTATTCGGACCCAGAGTAAGGCGAGATGAACATCACGGAGCGCTAAACGCTCATTATATGCAGAATAAATTCATACTCGAAGCCGGAGGGCGCTCTCGCGCAGAAAGTTGCACCATGAAATTCCTAATATATATGAAATGGATGAAAACAGTTGTTTTCACAGAAAGAAAGAAAAAAACGACCAGTTTAGAATTGCTATTGTACGATATGTGGTCTATTTTCAAGTCATCTCCAGGTAATAAAGTATATGAACAATGCAGTGCTAATTGACATAGCATTCATTACAGTATAGAAACTATTCTGCCTCATGGGATAAAAAAAGTGTTTGTAGTATATAAACAAATCATTATTATTGGTTATTGTCCAGCAGTGTATATGATTTCTAAGCCTATTAAAAGCTAGAAAAAGAGAAAAATTAAAGTTGCCTATACATACCAGTCAAAAGTTTTTGAACATTAAGATTTTTAATGTTTTTTAAAGAAGTCTCTTCTGCTCAGAAAGCCTGCATTTATTTGATCCAAAGTAGGCCTACAGCAAAACATTACAATTTTGAAATATTTTCACTATTTAAAATAACTGTTTTCTATTTGAATATATTTTAAAATGTAAATTACTCCAGTCACAAGATCTCTCTGAAATCATTTTAATATTCTGATTTGCTGCTAAAAAAAAAAAATAAAAAAATAAAAAAAAAACATTTATTATTATGATGATGTTGAAGACAGCTGAGCAGAATTTTTTTCCAGGTTTCTTTGATGAAGAGAAAGTTCAGAAGAACAGCTTGTTTTCTTAAAAAAAAAAAAAAAAAAAAAAACTAACTAACACTATAGCTTGTCTAATCTTTTTGTATTCTATCTATTTGTTTTCTTTTTATTTATTATACAATTAACAAAAGCAAAAAAGGCCTCTAACACTTGCTTGCTCTATTCTTTTTCTATTCTATCAGTTTTATTTTTATTTATTATATAATTTTTAAAAACCTTGCTACTTGTTATAGCACTTCCATATCATTGCTCTTTTGTTGATTTTGATTGCTTCCATTGTCCTCATCTGTAAGTTGCTTTGGATAAAAATGTTTGCTAAATGACTAAATGTAAATGTAAATGAAGATAATTAATGACACACACCTGAACTGAATGACAATCAAACAAGAGGGAAAACTATAGGCCTGCGTCCCAATGTGCATATCCATCCTAAATTATATGTGATATTAGTAATTTTCAATACTATTTAGGGTAGATAGGGTGGATAGTATGCAAATTGGGATGCAGGGATGGTCACACAGAGCACATGAGGGATGAAAACACAACAAAAGTCCAATGGGGTGTGACAATCTGTAGGTTAAAATATATAGTCCTAAGCACTATACACTTTTCACTTTATTTTATGATCTGTCCTGTCTGACAGTGAGTAGATAGAAAAAGTTTATTTTTTTTATGAATAAATATTATATATATATATATATATATATATTGTATTTAGTTATTTGTCTGTTTCATTTCCTCTCAGCTCACATGGCTGGATAACATTCTCAAGCTGGACTGAGTCCTGGAGTATGCAGCATGAGTGTTATTTGAGTGCGTAAAACAATATTAAAAATAAATGAATAAAAAAATAAAAATAAATAAATAAAGTTACATGTCTGTAAGTGTATATTCAGTTCTAATGTGTTTTGTGAAAACACAATAAACATAAACATACAATAACATATATAGATATGTTCTAATTAATAATTGTATAATATGGATCTTTAGCATTTACTTAATTTACATTGTAACATTTATTAATTTACACTAGCACAGTAGATATCAGTAAAGCAATGCCACAATAAACTAAAGAAATGAATAATATGTGGGTAAATCTAGACTTAAACCTGTTTTAAAAATATGACGTTCAACAAACATGTACAAACACTCGATGGTGGTTTAAATTGAGTTTTGAGTAAAAGTGTACTATTAATCTCATAAATTGTCTTATGTAGCATGATGCTAATGTTAGCTCTAAT
The DNA here is from genome assembly GCA_021397915.2 of Tor tambroides. Classification (NCBI taxonomy): domain Eukaryota; kingdom Metazoa; phylum Chordata; class Actinopteri; order Cypriniformes; family Cyprinidae; genus Tor; species Tor tambroides. The sequence continues at coordinate 1,910 of JAFVLL020013021.1, read as the reverse complement.
GCACCTGCAGAACAGGTCCATTTCTTCTTCATAATGCATTTTGTCATAATACTTCACGTAAGGTCGCAAGAAAATGTTTTGTTGTATTTATTTAGAAATACTTTGATAATAGTTGGGTAAATGTATACTGGGACTGAAGCGATGTGACTTGGTAAACGTTTTATTGCCAGTATAAAGGCTGATAATGGCTGAATAAAAACAGAATAATAATGATAAAAGAATAATAAGGATTATGTCTCATACCTGGCGGAGGTGTGAAAGGTTCTGTTTCCTTAAACTAGTTTGTCATGTATTTCTTTATTTCAACACATTTACATGTAAATCCTAGTATTTTAAATTTGTGATTAATCGTGATTAATCACAGTCCATGACTGTGATTAACGCAATTAATTTTTTTAATCGATAGACAGCACTACTTTATATCATCCTTGGCATAACTGTGTGCGCATGCAGGACATGACCTAGAGATGTGAGGTCATAAATTCACTTTTAGGTTGTAGAATTATTAATCAACTTAAGTACAGTGTTTAAGGTAGCCTAATGCACCACAGATCCACCCAGTGTCCAGACTTTTTTCTAACTAACAGTGACCATGAACTCTCTCAGTCTGCACTGGTGTTGATAATGCTATCATGGCACCTAGAATGGCATGTCACCCATGCCAAATGGTCAGAGTGAATATACAGGGTGCCTTGATCCAGTCTATAAATGAAATAGCACCCCAAGGACAGCTGTGGCCAGCTGCCAGGAGACAAAGGCAATAAATAACACTGGCTACCGAGAATTTACTGTTTAACAACAGAGAGATAGAGATGGAGGGAGATGGGGTTCAGGTACTGTATTCCTAAAATGAGGTTGGCTTTTAATTAAATTCCACAGCGACTGAATGAAAACATTGTAGGATTTAATAATTAAGTTGAGGAATTTATCCAAACAGAATGGCAGTGAAAATGATGAGATGGAAAGGAGACTGTGGGGGTGAAGGTTAGAGTTTAATTAAAACAGCTTGTAGATTAGATGCACCAAGTCTTATGATGGACACACACAAGTAATCCGCTGATTTAGTCATCATTTCTTTCCCTGAGGTTTCTAACGTTGGTATTCTGAAGTCTGCAGGATTAATCAAATTAAATGTGCAGAGCAAGGAACAGCACAGTTTGGCAGACTTTCCCCAAATTAGCATTGCATCTTGTGGTGTTTAGCAATAATAACATTTATTCTGCTTCCTCACCACTGGGTGGGTAGTGTTTCGTTGTAAATGTGTAAATGTGAGCTGATCCACACTGCTGAAGGTGTGCCTTCCACAGCAATGAGAGGTCTTGTTCAGCACTTGTTCTACGATTGCTGTGGTTAGATTAATTACCAAAACCACTGGGCTGTTAAGTCATTAATTGTTTTCTATAACAAAGTGATGAAAAGCAATAAAATGATTTGCCAGGTTGCAGAGAAACAGACATGCACTTGGGTTTCTCTTTCTTCTGCTCTTTCTCAGAACAGAATGTTTGCAAACACTTCAGGTGCCAAACTAGACAATTGCATTTTCTCAATTTCACATTTTCTGCACTAATAAAAATTGTAGGCCTAATAATTTATGCTGTGTTAATTATGTTGGTAACAGCACACTAACAATGCACAGCAATGTTATAAGAATAAGGCAGTCGTGGCCTAATGGATCAACCTAGGCTCATTGGAAATACGTGCCTCTTCATACATTTCTGCAAAACTGAAAAAACGTACCTATACATACAAATCACTGCAGTTTCCAGTTGAAATGAACACTAGAGGCAGTAAAACTCTGACAACTTTTATTCTTTGTCACACAAAAGTATAATTTACAGGTATATTTTTGATTACTAAAGGCTAATTTTCACACAATTAGTTGCAGAATGTTATGTTCTGACTTCAAAACA
>JAFVLL020013020.1:0-19983 GCA_021397915.2 Tor tambroides | reverse complement strand
TTTGGACGGCAATTGCGGGGAGGGTGGGACATTCGCTTTCAGTGCTATCAGGCTAAAGTTAGCATTTTCCGAGATCTCCAACGGCACCTTTAATAGCACTAAATAATGGGCAATCCATAAAAGTAATACTTCTAAGTAAGTAGACATATTATAATCCATATTTTTCTACAGTGTTTTCTGCAGTTTCTTTTAAAAAATTGCATTTTAAATTGCAAATCCAAAAAAAAGAAAAAAAAAGAGCTCTGATGTGCCAAGCCATCAGAACCAAACAGAAAACCATGTTTAAAAACCGAGGTATGTATTGAACTGTGGGTTAACTGTATTGTTGCATCCCTACTGTTTACTCTAAAATACTAACCCCCCCCCCCCATCTGGTGAGTACATTTTCAGCAAATTTTCATTTTTGGGTAAACTGGTTTAAACTAGTTTAACCATCATATTGGTAAATAATGCATTTAAAATGTCAAAACATTTGTCCTGTCTTCCATCATATCAGGCCAAAATCCATGCCCATAATCTCAAATGAGACTGCCCATAAAAGGAAGATGTGGGAATGTTTTAATAATTCTTGGAATCAAACATATCCTATTTCAGCAACCCAAACCCACATCCACAAATAGGTTATTTTCCACTTGAGACTAAACTTATTTTTCTCTGGAAAATGCTGACTTTGCCTGTGATAAATTGCAATAACTGTTCGGACTCAGCTTGAACAACACTTTTCAGTATTTCAGGCCTATCTATCAAAACAGCCTTTGTCTTTATAAACACACCTCCGCACCTCAATAAAATAAATCATTTGTCAAAACGCTTGCCCCTAATCCAGCTGTTCTTTGTATGTGTGCACACCTCCTGACAAACGCAACTGAGAACATATAATGATACAAAATGTTTAGTCCTACCACTTTCAGCAACATGCTGGTTAAAATCACATGTTGTCAAAAACAAGACTGGCTTGTGTGCTCAATCTAAATTGACAGTAAATAAAAGAGCATTTTAGTGGAGCAAAAACACTATGAAAATGAAACGGCACTCTTTAATAATAAAGGTTCCAAAAGGGGTTTTTCAAAGTGATGCCACAGAGGAACCATTTTGATTCTCCAAAGAACCTTTCAGTAAACAGTTCTTAAAAGAACATTTTTTTAAAATTGGTGTGAAGAACATTTTAATAATCTAAATAACCTTTTCCACCACAATGGAGAGATGCCAATAAAAACCTTCATAGGAGTGTGAGGTGTGGTCCTTTTTTAGGTCGCAGACTGGTAAAGTGGTAACAAAGGCTCATGACAGTTTGTAATAATTTTACGTTTTGGTAAATAAGTTGCAAATTTGTTTGAATTTTTACAAACTCAATTGTATGCCTTTGTACAATCTGCTCATGCCCTTCTGTGGGTTATGCCTTTGTGGAGACATTTTACCTAAAAATCCTATGTTTTTGTATGATTCAGATTGTACAAATTCATACGAAATTGCACATTCATGAGACTGGGCTGGGTGACCTGTCAAAAACAAAACAAAAAAGGCATTTAAATACTCAAATGCAATTTTTACAAAAAGCAGAATTTAATTTAGTTAAACCCTGTTATGGTGTGTTATGGTGTGACTAGTGCATTATTAAAAATAATGTTTTCATTATTAAAAATAACATGTCAAAACAAAAATAAGCAATAAACAAGTTTATGTTCTAAGAACATTTTTCTACATTTCTAAAGAGTTATGAAAAAGTGTGATGTTGAAAGAACATTCTATTAACGTTACTGAGAAAGCTTTATTTGTAACTATGAGATAACCTTTACTGAATATTAGCCAAAATTCTGTTCATTTCTGATTCTGACTGATTCTGATTAATTTAAGGGACAGTCTAGTAATTTACAGATAAATATTAAATTATTTCAGTTTATGAAACCATTATGTACTTCAGTACACATCTGCATATAACGTTGTTAACCCACTAAACAATCAGTTAAGTATGAACAAAAAATTATTATTTTTTTTGCAAAATGTTTCATCCCTATTAAAGATGAGATCTACAACTGCACAATCACAGTGAGCACTGCAAAAGCAGACAGCACAAGGCATACCTGATTGAACTGACAAAGAAAAGTAAACACTGGCCTTTATCCCATGTATTTTTGTTCAAACATGCAAATAGAGATTCAGCAATCATGGCTAATTTAGCATGCAGTGTCGCCTCAACATGTAGGCTACAATCAGAATACCTACTAAATAATTTTATACTGGGCGTATGAAAGTATGGGGGTTGGTTTGGGCGTCACTGACAGGGGCTACTATTGTCACTCACTGACAGGGCCTGTCAATCTTCAAGAATATCTCAAGTCGAGAGTCACCTTAAGAATAGGGGACCTGAAAAGGTCTGTCAATGCTTGTGAGAAATGGCTGATTTTGAATGGAGTGTTGTCCACAGAGATCAGGAATGTCTGTGAAAGGTCAAAACTGATTAAATATGTCTTGTGTAGAGCAGAGAACCGTGTGTAGTAGAGCTCACTGGCAGATAAAGGTGTGACTAAAATTAAAGTGTTAAATGGGTTACTCTAAAGGCAATACTCAAATGCAATTTTTTTAAAAAGCAGAATTTAATTTAGTTAAACACTGTTATGGTGTGACTAGTGCATTATTAAAAATAATGTTTTCATTATTAAAAATATCACCTATATAAGGAATTTGCACCTATAGAATGGCCTTATCAACCTCAATAGTTAAGCTATGTTATGGGATCAAGTAGCCTACAACAGGAAAATAAAATATACAGCCTAAAATTTATCCTGAAATACAACAACACCAGGACTTTCGTTGATCATATATATATGCCTTGTGTTTCAAAAAAAGGTGTTCAGGAGCGCCTTCCTTGTGGACGCTGTGTTGACATCACTTTAGTACATTACATCACGATGGATTTTAGAGCGCCATTTTGGGCCAAGGCCAAACGCAGCATCCAACCGATTATCACGGTGCGGATTTGCTCTTTTAGCTGAGCTGGACAATTTGGAAAACGTAACACAGTTACTTAATGTGAACTTAAACTGGGCGTAAACAACATGTTTTTGCATCAAACAGAGCCTTCGTGAAGCGCTCAGATACTAATTTAAGGGAAAATAAAACAAATAAAACAGCCTAAACAAACTGACAACTTAAATATGTTTTGTTTTTGGCCCTTCCTACACAAAAAGTTTGATATTGGTAGACTATTTACACGGAAAAAGTTGTCCCAGAGATGACAAGGTATGTAAATATTAAACGTCATTACATTAAATATTAGTGGGCCTATATAGATGGTATTTTTGTCGTACATACAGGAGCTCATGCTATCCTGGGACAAGATGTGGATTTAATCAGGTCAGTAGACATTTTAAACAACTTACGAAGCAGGCTTTTGTGCTGTTTATTGTGCTATGAGTGTATTTTTATACACATAAATGTAAACACGGGTTTTGTCTGGTGAGTAATTTTAGCAGTTCCTATGGTAAATGGCTCCATCTGCTGGTTATTCATAGCATGCGATTTTGTCTTCACTAAGATTGCTTTGGTTTTTAAAAGCTTTGTCCAACCCGAAGGATTGAATTTTATGCAAACTAGAGTTTATGTTCATATTATAAACAGTATTTTCATATGATTCTTCTGAACACAAAATGAGATATCAGGCAAAATATTATGGAATGAAAGCCTCAGTGACCATTCACTTGCATATTTTTGTTGACGTTGAATGTGAATGACGACTGAGGCTTTACGTCTCTTTTAATGTTCCAAAAACAAAATCCTACAGGTTTGAATTACTGTATTTCTTTTGGGGGTTAATTTTGCAGCTCCTCACTGTCCACAAGAAGGCGCCATAACACAAGGATTCAGAAAAAAAGCTTAGTAACTGAACCATCGATCTTCTAGTACATTTTTTTTTTTTTGTCGTAGATCAGGATTCAGGAACGTTGCTTTGGTTTGCAGCTCGTTCCAGTGTCACTTTGTTGTAGGCTTTGTAGACTTTGATAATGTGAGGGTATTTTTTATTATGCATTTTAGCAGTTTAAGTGCCTCTACATATTTTCGACTCTTTAGACTCCAAACATTGTACAGGTGATCAGCAAAATGATAATTTTCCTGGTATTTGTAAATTTAATTTGAACTGAACGATTCTAAAAAGTAGTTGATAATACCGAATATATTCCAGCCTACGCTTCTTGAAATACACAACGCAATTACAATAAGAAAAGGCTGGGGTATCTTTGCATGAGCTGTTTGATTTTACGGCGTTTTTGAAGGCTGTAATTAATTTTCTGAAGGGACATGACGTCTGTTCAGATGAATAGCTGTCCATCTTTTGCTTATAAATCCCCATTTAAATCAGTGAAATGCCACTCGGTCGTTTTGTGTATGAGAACGCTAATTTGAAGTTAAATACGTAGATGTATAATTTTATTGTGTCGCATTGTACTTTTCCCGGAAATGTAATATCTTAATTTTAAACATGCGAATCGCTGTTTATATAGTAGAAGTTTTTATTACGCTTTTAATCAGACTTTACAGTTGATCGTGTTAAAATGTATTTACTTTGTACTGTATGATCCTGATCATTACAGTGAATGTAAATAGTTTAATAGTTTTTAGTAATTTGGTACAGGAATTAGATTTGTTTTTTTCATCTAAAACCTAAAACTCTAAAATCTAAAAGTAATCTAAAAACGACCTCAAGCCACATTTTGTTTTAGATTGTATTTTTTAAATAAATATATGACAGATAGAACAATAAATGCTCTAGTTTTGTAAGCTGTATAAATTATAATATACTAATATTAATGTTTTGCACATTTAGAAAAATAATTAATCACTATTTTCCAACCCAAAATGCATTGTTTTTCCCTTAAAAAGTCACTTTACACCGACTCACTTTTAGTCTCTCAAATGTCTGCATTAACCATGATAAAAAGCGTGTCAATATTATAATTCTTTGTATTGATCACATGGATTATACAGATTTTCTTGTGAACCTCACTCATTATGTGTTCAATAAATTGCATTATTCGTCCTCATCAAGTGCCATGGGAATATTTAGAGAATACATAATTTAGTTCTGATCCAAATTTGGATTTTATTGATCCAAAATGATCAACGCAATGTTTGTACAGCAGCAGCAGTAGATGGAAGCTAAATGTCACTGTATTCCTGATAGTCTTCTGTTTTAACATTTTATTCTGCTCCCTAAGAATAATGTAGTGCTAATCTCAGCAGATGCTCTCCTTTATCTAAACAAACCTTTAATACTGCAGCACCGTTCTGTAATTAAAGGGCTAATAGGAGGTAGGGGGTTTGGTTTCCTGTGAAGGGGGTTGAGTCTGTCGGTCATGTCTGTGCATTTGAATACATGTATCATGAATATGCATCTCTTAACCTAGAGCATTAGTGCTGTGGTTGGTCAGTGGATCCGTCTGATTAATGCAAGTTTTGTCTAACATATGTATGACTTCAACTGCTGAGCTCTTCTCGAATAACACAGGTTTTATTTTTATAGTCTATACTTTAGAATAGCTCTTTAGGTATTCAAAGTTAAATGATTAAATGTGATTAAAACTACGGCTATTTCAGTTTTCATAAATTATACTGTTTTTGTTTATTCATTCATTTATTTTATTTTTGATTGTTTGTTTTCAAAGGCAGGCCCTTTTAATTAATTTACTTTTCAGCCTGAGTGAAATGAAGAGGACAAGATCTTACTCATAGCACAATTAAGTCTAATTTGAACGCAGCAGTATATAGTTAACCTTCAGAAAATTTCCACAGGGCTTTCATTAGTTGAAAAGTATTAAATCCATTTTCATAAAGTTATTACTCTCTTCATAAGAGGGTAAAATCCTCGCTAATCACAATGTAATAAAACTTGTCATATTTTGTTGTACATTTGGTATTTCCATTTCTGATTCCCAATAGTCTGAGTCGGGCCAAATGTACTGAAATGTGTAGTGTTTACATCTGTTTTCAAGCCTTCGGAGTTAAAGGGCGAAAAAAAAAAACACGCGCGCACACACACACACACACACACACATATATATATATATATATATTCAGTGAATGTCTACTCTGCATTTTCCAGTTTTAATTGAATATGTGGCTAAATACTAAAACCTTCATTTAAAAGCAAATTAAAGTAAATTTCACAAGGACAGCGGAGGTGGCAAAGTGCTAATTTTCAAAGGTAGGCTTACTTAATATTGAAACCTTCAGTTTTAGATTACCTCAAATAGTATAAAATGAGATATGCGTAATTGGTCTTTTTTAGGAAATTACACATTACACACATAAAGCTTTGAAATGTTTTGATTGCAATGGTACATTTTCATTGCAATATGTCAGCATTGTTGCAGTCAATTCAGTATATTTTAATTGTAGCAAAGGTCGTTGTTTTAGAGTGGGATTGCAATTTGAAAATGCGGGGGGAAAAAAATTTCAAGATTTTCCGTCCCTGACAAATGCACTCTCGACAGTGATTGGCCATTTATATGTTCCTCCTGTCTATTGCATTGTTTTGAAGTTTGTGTGTTCCCCTTTAAGAAGGGGGCTCTTTGCAGCTGAAGAATTTGCTCTCCTGTCGCTGTGAATGGGGCCCGGGCAGGAGCTTAGCGAGGGGCCCAATGTTTTGTTCTGTTACACTTCAATAGGGCGTCAAGCAGCGTTTGGGCCTGACAGCCTGTGGATTAAAGGCTCTTACCAGAATCTGTTCGCCCCACCCCCTGACCCGCGCACTCCAACAATAGCCTGAAAGAAACACATTCTTAACTCTTCAAGTACTAAGTTGTAATTTGCAGGTGGCTATAGCCTACCAAGTCCCTCTAGTTATGGAGGGTTATGGAGAAAAAAGGAGGGGGAAGAGGATGTTAGTCATAGCCCACCTCCTTTTTTGCCCCACTTCATCTTGCTTATACCTTTAAAAATATAAATTCGATTCTCGTCGATCTGAAAATCCAACTAATGATCTTGCAGAACATCTTGAAGTGCGTCATTGGACGATAGACTTGAATTCAGAAAGGTACATTGTGTTCTTATCCCTGCTATCTCTCCAAATTGTAAAAGATACACTGGATGTCAACAGTTTGGGGTTAGCGAAGCAGCCATTGTTAACAATAGCCAGATGCCTGTTCCGAGCAAACAGCGATGCTCCCAGGGGCTGTAGTGATGACAAACATTTGTTGTTGCCTTCTGTTTTGACAGCACTTCCGAACCCTGGAGCCAGGAAGAAACAGACTTTTGTTTGCGAAATATTTGACACTAGAGATCTAGATGGTAATAAAGCCAAGCAAAAAAAGAAAGAAATAAAGAAAAAAACTTCTGATAGTTACTATTCTTATTCAATAATCTAAGTTTAACTAAATTTAATCTAGATGAACCACTAGGTGGAGCTATTTGAAAGTTCCTCAGCAGAAACAGAAGTGCACAGGTGATGGGTTTGTGAAGTTTGTGTAAGACTATTATTTAGATTCTCTGGGTTCTTCCAAGTGAATGTTTTTATTTAAATGTTTACATGTTGGTTCAACATGCAGCGTAGATAAAAGCAGTCCTCAATCATTCACCATATCAGCTAAAGTCGTAATAAACATGACTAAAAATGACCTAAACAATAGTTTTTTGGTCATGTCAATCAGAGTATTTTTCCATTGTGCTGAAATAATGTTCCTCAGAGTATTGCTGTCCAGAAGCTCTCTCGTGGTCCAGCAGAGAGGAGTCAGCTTGGTCAAGCCTCGCTCATCCTTATAGTCCCGGCCGGGTGCGTAACACCAAACTACATCTGGCCAATGATTCAGTGTGTCAGAGTTCACATCGCATACTCGCGCGCGCACACACACACACACACTGTGGGCCGATTCACGACCCTGCCACTCTTTCTTTGTGGTCAGATGATCAGTTTGATCACCCTTATTTAAAAACTCTTACACTGAATGCTCTGTTCATTCATTTCCATATCCTCTATAGCCTCCACTTCGAATGGTCCGGGTCCAGGCCTGAAGGGACCCAAGCAAAATGTTTTTATTTATGGGGAAAATGGCATTGCTGACATTGCGTATTGGCTCTAATTGCGTGCGTGGTCAATGGTGTTTTTGAAAACTTCTCCTTAAAGTGGCAGCCTTTCAAGAGCAGCCGCCTTTTCCCCTCCGTTTTCCTGTCACCAGTAACAGAACACAGATGTGACATGGGGTAGCAATTCCACCTCTATTTGTTTTAGGGCTGATCGAGTTATTTAAAATGTTTGCAGTCCTAAAAAGAGCTAGGGAGGCAGAGATGGGCTGTGTACACGTGCATGTATGTGAGAAAGAAAAGGGGAGAGAGAAAGAGGGAAGGTAAAGTGTGTTTATGGACCCCTGGCCGCACCAGGTACAGCTAGTGACAGATATGTAAACAGCTCGAGCACGCTAGACGCATACTATGAAAATAAAGTAAAGCAGCCAGATTTTAAATGTCTTCTGTTTACGTTGGGATGTTTCCTAAAACTGCTGAACTGCTAGTTAAGTTTCTCATATACATGTCATAAATCCTTTACACCTGCACTGTCTGTAATACAATGTCGAGCTAGTTATAGGACGGTCAGTTTATTTCTTTATTAGTGCCTGGTTTTTCTATTATTTTTTTCTGTTTAATAACAATAATAATAGTAAAATACTATTTTTATAGTAGTTAATAATAATATGTTGTATAATAATAATAGAAATAATAGAAAAAATGTACTACTGTCATAATAGTTCATATAATAATAGTAATATTAATAATAACAATAATAATAATTTCTTATGCTGTCTTGTTGGAGAATAAGAATATTTATATTTTTAAAATAGTAGTTATTATTGTAAAAAAAAATCTAGAATAATATTTAAACTTTAAATATTTGTAAAAATATTTTAAAAACTTTTTGAAATCACTTTTGACTGGCTTTTTTTTTTTTTTTTTTTTTTTTTTTAACTTTGGGCCATATATGTGAAGCATCAAGGTGTTCTTGAAGGCACTTTACAAACAGCCGACTGTAACCTTCAAAGAATGAAAGAAAGAATCCAGGCTGCAGTGAAATCTAATCCAGCCACAGCTATAGCTACATGTTTCCCTGCCCCCCTGCTGAACTCTGACCTCTGACTTTGTCTGGGTCATCTAACCTTGCTTGAGTTATAGACAGAACACATCTTGCCTCATTCTGGTCCTCTTATGACTCTCTTTCTCCTTTCTCTCTCTCTTATCTGTCCAGTGTGTTCCCATTGGGCTGGCAGGAGGAGAAGGGGGAAAAAAATGAATGGATTGGGGACCTTACTTGCTCACAGCAGAAATGTCAGCGAGACATTAAACAGTGAAAAGCAGGGTGTGCTTTCATAGCACAACCTGTCTGTTTTCCCTCCTATTCTTTTTCCAGCCCCGCATATCATCAGTCTTCCACTGAGCCTTTCATTCTGTGATGATCAGCATGTCCTGGTCATTTTCTAGGCTATTTGTTGAAGTTATGACTTCTTAGAATGGGTGCTATGAACCTGTAACACAGTCAATATTAAATATTGAGCCCTCAGACCTTTCTTATTTTATTTTATTATGCATTTATATAATAAAATAAATGAAATATTTATATATAATGCATTTATTATGCATTAATAAAAGCATTTTAAACAGGTTTCCCAAATACTTTTACCATTTCCCACTGGTCAGTAAAAGAGGTAGCCAGGTGTCAGTTTTTGCTATGTTTTTACTACAATTTTTGTATTTTTAAGGTGAAATTAACCTACGAGTCCCTTACTTATAGCTGTCTCTGCTTATTAAGATGGGTTACGATTATTTTAACATTTTTAACAAATGACACACTTCACCTTTTTGGTTTTTTTTTGGCTTAAATGTGTGATTGAAATCTAAATCTCACATACTTTTCTTTTTGTCAAAGATAACCACGCTCTGTCTTTGCCAGCTATGATTCGCAGTTAGCGTGAAATTTCTACTTGCGTTTATAGTGATTACAACTGGTTGCGTTTGATTAGGGGCTGCTATAATTGGCTGACATTAGATTTGTGGCCGCATGCTGCTGCTCAGCAGGTGGTCCTGGCATGGACTGTCATTGTTAGGATAGAGGCAGCCATTATGTACGGAAGCGGTGATCAGGAAGTCCTTTTGCCCAAAGCAACGGCTCTGCGGCGCTCTCCTCTAGAGACCAAAAACAACAAACTTGCCAGACAAACGCAAGCACATAGGCCAAGCTTAGGCATGTACCTGCAGTCCACCCCCTCTCTCTCCATCCTAACTATAACCTCTCCTTAATTGAACGTGATTCGTGATCCTCCCTTCTTTTTCCCCCGACGAAGTGCTTTTGTATGCATCCTTTAGTTCCAGGGCCAAAAGGCCCTTTAGTGCCCTTCAGGCATTTCTTATTAGTGTTGTAACATTATACCTTCTTTCTCCCACCCTCCTTCTCTCTGCAGACTCAAAACAGCTTTGAAACTCATCCTGGACCGGTTCTTTAACAGCACCTGAGGGCGGGAGACAGCAGGTTATGTGCCCAGGTCTTTCTCGCACACCTTCCTCGACCCCATCACTCTCACCCGAGAAGGTAAAGGCCCTTTGTCACGGAAGTGTACACAAGCAGCCCTTGTTTATTTTATTGAATGTTTATTTCATTTTTTAACGTGCCACTCAAGGCTCCGAGGAGACGCGTGTGTACCTTTCCTCCACCCGTGTAAACACAGCATATTTCGCCACTCGTTTCCCGCTGTAAAAAGTTTATATCTGTAATCTGTTAAGTCAGATATTTTAAACAACATCTCACAGTGTTTATAAATAGTGCCGGGCCGCTGTAATGAATTTACGGTAATGCGTTTTTTTTTTTGTCTTCACTATCACTTCAAACCTTTTGCGGACGGGCCAAGCGAAAATCCTGTAAGATTGTTTAGGTTTGAAATGAAAACAAAACAAAACGACTGAAATAGAAAATGTTGGTGTGACAGACAAAAACAACACGAGCGCAAACACTTCTGTGTGTAGGATGAAGACAAACAAGTGGTGGAAGTGTGTAAATCTGAACTCATACTGGTGAGGTGAACGATGAAGGATGAACACACTGTTATAGATTATTATGATCACCAGCACAGTCGTTTTTCACGGTGAAATATACACTGCTGATGATTTCAGAGATTTTTTTTTTTTTTTTTTTTTTGGTGCGCTCATGAAAAGTGTGTATTTATTCTGTTGGATTTTCATTTGTCAGTGTGTGCAACTGAAATAACACTTTAGGTTGCATTAACAGACATCGTGTGCAAATTATTCCTCAAGTATTGTTAAATGTTTGATAGATTCTAGGGTGTTTTCACTGATTATTTTTCAAGTAAAAAGAATACATGCTATTGAGATTCATTGGGAGGCTTCTTTGTCAGTTTTTTCTGTTTCTATAGTTTATAATCAATTATCGTTCCTCTGTATCTGCTTCTGTTGTGATGAGACACACTTATCCTCCATTTATTGACCATGAATGAGTGATGAATGAATAGCTACCCATATAGTACAAATGACAGCCTTTGCTTTAGGAGGTGACATATTATGGGCTGCCCAAGGTTAAGGTGCTAAACAACAGAAATAATTCTTTCTGACCTCTTTATACATCGCTGTCCATGTATAACCGTGTTTAGTATGAAGTTCAATAGAAATCAATACGACTGGGAATTTTGCACATTGACCTACATAAAGCTGCTTGGTTTGAAAGAGACTTTGAATGGACCTTTTTTGACTGCAGAATTTCGCAAATGTTTTTTTAATGCGAACGCACCTTTAACATTCCAATTCAACTAAAGCTCAAAACGGATCCAAGTCGTGCATCGGAAGAGGACTGTGTGAATTTAAAGTTTGGTTACATCCTGTCTACTGCTACACCTACCTGTGTGGTGTAAAGAATAAAAAAGGCATTTAATGGAGTAAATTTACCTATAAATGTCTTTTTTTTAGCTTATGAACTTCATAAGAAGCTGCCTTAGGTTTTAGACACAGTGATTGTGCAGACACTCATAAAGAGCATCTTAGCCGTATCTAAACATTGATAAACTCTTAGTCTTGGCCATTGTACTGTCGTACCTCTATATCCTGGCATTTTCCTGACAAGCTAATATCTATATAGAACATTTGTCAATTCACATCATTCTCTGATATTGTCCTTGCATTATAAACCATTCATTTTTCAATGTGATCAAACAATCGTGAACCTTTTGAAGCTCCTGCGTGATGTCACATTCTATCCAGAACAATCGGAAGTTCCATCAGAGCGACACAAAGAACGGTGGACGTGCGGCTGAGGAGGGAGTCTTTCTTCATATTCCCTCAAATGTGAGGGGCCGTATATTAAGGCAGTCAAATTGTAGTGTGTGGATGATTGGTGGCAAGAACCTGGACAGGGAAGATTGCTCGTGAAAGTAGCCTCGCATTAAGCCTGTCAATGTACGAACAGTTCACAGGAGAAAGCTATAATTAAGCCTCCCTCATCCAGGAGAGGCTCTCCATTATATTCAAATTAAGCATGAGTGATTTTGATCAATGTATTCTGAAGGTATATGTGTGTTGATAGCCTTGGAGAGGCATGGAATTTCATCTCACCATGTCAGACAAACAGAAGAAAGAGAGAGGGTGACAGAAAAAGACATTTTTTGAAAAGATTCAAGACACAGTTAGTTTTGTTTGGATTATGATCGTATTGTCTCGTAAAGTTGTGGAAAATGTCAGATCGCCTGTCGTCATATCCGTCTGCGAGTGTGTGTTCCTGTGCCTCAAGCCGACTGATTTGTTGCCGTCACCGAGAGTGATAAAGCGATTCTTCTTCCTGAGCGCTCATAACCACATCTTCGGAGAACAGTTTGTTCATTTCAATAGCTCAGGGACGTAAAGAGCGGGCGAAGTTCCTCCCATAAATCTCAGCTGAAATATGACTTCTCCAGCCTTTTCCTCATGACTCGAGTGTGGAGGCATGCTTAAATCTGACATTAAATGCCCCTCTCGTCTAAATGAGTGCAAGACTGATGGCGGAAAAGTTACACTTCCAGAGCAACAGATAGTGACCAGAGGTATCCAAGCTTTAAACAAGCTGTATGAATTGTGTTCAAGTCTTTACTGGTTTATCTGTCCAGGAGAGCTATAAAGAACAAGAAACAGACTCTGAGGCAATAAATTTGGCTATTATTTGTTGGCCAGAGTGAGTATAACATATCTTTGTTTAAAACGTGAGTGCATGGGAGTCACTTTTTTAAAAAAGTGCTGGAGGAGAGAACAGACGTGCAGGTTGTGATGAAGTGGCTTAGCTTATAGTTAATTTAAAATGATCTCACAGTGTTTTGATAGAAAATCAATAGTCAATAAATATTTAGTCTGTGATCGGCTCTGTAGTAGGGTATTTGCTAAAATTTAAGCAATAATATGATTAGGAATGGCCGCATTGTACATTAACATCCCAATTTTCTCATTAACTTGTGATTTGAGAGAGAGAAAGTGATTTTTAAACTTGTTGTGACATATTTCATTTGATAACTTTGTCCCTGCATAATCTGCTGTTGGTTTTGGAATTTTTGTATCAGTGGATAAATGCATGGATCAGAAATGAAGTATTAAATATAGAAAGAAGTGTCTTATGCTCTCCAATGCTGCATTTATTTGAATATAGTAAAAACAGTAATGTTGTGAAATATTGTGAACAATCTAAAATAATTTTTTTAAATTTTTTAATATATTTTAAAATGCCATTTATTCCTGTGATGGCGAAGATGAGCTATTACATAATCACATGATCCTTCAAAAATAATTCTGATATGCTGATTTGGTGCTTAAGAAACATTTCTTGTATTATCAATGTTGAAAACGGTTGTGCTGCTTAATATTTTTGTGGAAACCGTGCTACATAGTTTTTTAGGATTCTTTGATAAATAGAAAGTTAAATAACATTTATGTATAGAAGTCTTCTTTAACATTATATCTTTACTGTAATTTTTTGATACAAATTTATTACAAAATGTAATTATTGCATCAATAAATAAATAAATAAAACTGAAACTGAACGGTATGACTTGTTGATCCAGTTGGTCCAGTGTTTTTGTGTTGAGTTTGAGGGCTTCCAAGATCTAATTCACCATAATTTAAGTTTTAATAAACGTATCTCATAATGTTATTTAATAAACTTGGAGTGGGGTTACATTTATCTGAAGACATCTCAAAAACCTTTAAAAACACAATTAGTTTCCTTGTGTTCTGCACCTTTTTCTTTTTTCCTCTTCTGTCTAGCACAAGTATTTGTCTTATGATCAGGATCAGGCGAACCTGAAACCACCCTAAATATTCAGAGCTTCCTTAAGACAAGCTAAATGACTAGCTGTTTAGGAACCCCAACAACTAGTTAATTTGGAATATATGTCATTTTACACATCCTGTCCTCTCCGTAAAAGACACCAATATGTGCATATGTAAGGGAACCTTTGAGAGAGAAAGAGAGACAGGTGAAGAAAAAAATGAGCGGTAGAGACAGAAAGCGAGAGATTGCTATCTATCTACATTGAAAAAGAATCCACTGTGTTAGGTTTCTGTAGGAACACAGTGCTTTTGTGTTGCACGGCTGGCTCTCGCCAACACTAGTGTCTTACAGGCTGGCAAATTAAACGCGCTGGCTCCCTCCAACCTCACTTTCCTCTCACACTAATCTTGCTGTATTACCTTCCAGGATCGCCGTGCTGTTTTAATATCTGTCACTACCTTCCTGGATTTTACGACTGTGCTTCCTCCCCTTTCATTTGTCCTCTTTTTGTTTGACTAGCCTGTCTCACCCTTTTGTATAATTCTGTCTTTGTTTGATGGGAGAAATGAGAGTGATTTCAGGTCTGGTCTCTGCTCTATCTCCGGCTGTTTTTCTCGTCTGTGCCCAAGCTGTCGCTTGGAGAATGCACCCGCTCTTTCGCCGACAAGTTGGTGTAAACACTCTGATTGCAGCGCTAACCGGTCTCGTGGTGCGCAGCACCTGTGTTTAATTGGTAACGGCCTAGCAACAGGTTCGTCATTACAGTGGAGGTAATCTATTAGCCTTAATGAGGCCTGGCGGAGAGACGCATTGATTTTTGCTGAACGCCTGTGATTACCGTCCCACTCAGAGAGAACGTAATGCCTCCGGCCAACAGTAACGCTAGAAAACAACCACCCCAGTCCTGCAGGGCCCGCTGGGGTCATGAAGACATTCATTATAAATATATAGCTTGTTTGGAAAAATGGAAGCATAATTCAATTTTTCAAACTTAGCGTTGCTGTTATTTAAACAATAAGCTGCTGTTTCACTCATTGCCGTGAATGATTACATTTAGACCGTGTCCTGTATACATTAATATACGACATTCTGCCATGACAGGCGGCATTCAAAAAGTGTCCAAAACATTTGGTATGCTGCTGACATTTCATGAAGACCTCTTCTTGTTTTTTGCACTATATGTACTTGTATATTTCAAAGCTCCTATCTTGTCATGATTCAAAGCTTCGCCTTGTTATTATTGTAAAACCTGAAAGGCCGGAGCAGAACTAATTCGATATGCCCTTGTTAGTGAAGGCCGTCAAATAGAGTGTTTGTACCTTGGAAAAGCTTCATGGAATTGTGTTCCACTATTTAAGCTGGGCTCTTGCCATTTTGATGTTTGCTTTTATGTCCCGGGCATATTATTTTGTTATTATTATCCGAAACAAGACACACAAATTGAATATTGTATTTAAAAGTCAATTTCATTGAGGAGATTACGCAAATCAGCCTTATTCTTTTCCGTCTCGCCTGCCTCCACCTTGATGCATCTCTTAATTTACACTGGTTTACTCTATTCATTTGCCAGAGCCTTGCTGGGGATCTTTTCATGTTTCGCTCCCAGCTTGCGTTCCTTCCTTTTGCATGGTTATGGCATTTGTGTTTGTTCTCCTCCAGCCCACCGTTCTGAAAATCAAACCTTAAAAGCAATTACCTGCCGACATTTAATGTACTCAAGCAAGGTGAATTTCATTTCGCCCCAACTGACGGAAAACCCTGAGATGGCAGCTGCCTTTTCGGCATCGCAGTAAAAGCACCGCGTACTGTAACGAGAGCGAAAAGCGTGAAGTATTCCTAGTGTGTTATTGGTCATTTTTATGGTGTTTGGTCATTTTGGTCCTAAACTGCAAATCCTTATGTGGAATTTCCTTTATTGGCCCTCATGAAGGTCAGCCAAAGATCTCCGCGTCGGGGAAACTATCAAAGCCCATGCCTGAGCCTTTGGGGGTCTGGGGTAATAGCCCTCCTGACCAAGGAAAAAAAGAAAAACCCCTGATTGCTCAACATTTTACAGAGCACATGTTTGTCATTAACACATCCTACTATGGTAGTTACAGATGTGATTAAAAAAAGCTGGGAGACAGGTGGGTCCTGGAGCCCCTGATTTGCAGGCTCTTTGTTCTGGGCCTGCTTACATTCTGTGACCGCTTGGCTTTTGGGGGGTTTGTTGCGCTTGGGTTTGGGTTGGGTGGAAGCATAAAGCTGCATTTTTCCCCTGTTGAGGCCCACTCATCAATTTTAGCCCTGACCTTTGGGTATTTATTTTTCCCTTGCTCTTTCTTTTTTTTTCTTCCCTGTTTTCATCCGTTCCTTGGAACTTGGTGGTATTTCATTTTTGAGGTCAGGAAGTCTCATACGGTGAGTGGAGTGAATTGTCTGGGACTGAGGACACAGTTTGAACGCGGCTCAGCGAGTGAGTGAGCGAATGAGTGAGATCCATGGAATGCAGATGAACAGGAATTTAAACAATGATATTTTGAAAATGATTTGGAGAGCTGGGCTGTAACCTTAGAGGCTTGTTTAATGCTGAACAAACGGGCTTATACACAGCTAGACAGAAAACAGAAATGATTTAGCCATCATTTGCTTTATGCATATTTCTCTGTTATTTTTCCTTTCATGTACAAAAACACAATCTTTCTTCCAACACCTGTTATCAGGCCTCTAATGTATCCAAAAACACCACAAAACAAAGTGTTTGCTGCTTACAAATCATCTGCAGAATGGGCTAGAATTTATCTGAGAAAGCATCACATATTCCAGTTCGATTCCTGAATTTGAGCCGTATTTGAATTGAGGTCGGAAACAGAATTCAGAATTGCAATTCAGATTTGAATGCATGTAGAATGAGTAGAGTAAGTAGAATAAGTACATATGAAATTTAATATATATATGAATATATAACTGAATTTCAATTCCTATTCAATTACATATTCACATTTTGTGACTTGAAATTGAAATGACAATTATATATTCAATGAAATTTAATATTCATTATTTTTATTTAATTTTTAAAATAGAGAACAGTGTAAAAATGATTTTCTGAAGTTTGTAGATACTTAATTAAATAATATCCAATAAAACAAATTACTGGAGTATGTTTTACAAGAAAAACTATCTACTTCTATTTCAGAATTTTTTTCTACTTCAGAATTTCACATTCAATTCACTGTTACTTGCCTTTTCATTGTAATTGTTTATGAAATTTACTAGCAATTTCTGAATGAGAATAGTTTCTACAACATTGTTCAATGAAGCATTTTGTCAAGTTGAAATTTGAATTTTGAGTTGTAAGTGATTGTAAAAGTTTACAGACAGACAGGTTTGTATTTAACTATAAATATAATTATAATATTTAATAAATTAACTTTTGGTGATCAGGGTGGAAGAACACTTCATTTCCCAGAATGCATTATCTTTGTTGAATTTCTCTGAATTGCAATTTTCAGTAAATGTCCTCTTCCTGTCATTCAAGTTCAACTTCCTGTAAGGTGTGGCCAGTTAATTTCAAATTCACACTGATGAACTGAAAGGGTGACAAGTCTTTAATTCTGATTTAGCAGAAGTAAGCAGGAGAAGTCTATGCTCGCTTTCAGAGTGATGTGTTTATAGTAAGCAGCTTTTGAGGATAATCGTGTCCTTTTATGGTCATTCTCCGTGCTTTGCAAATATGCACTAATGCAATGGCATCTCTCTAGCCTTTTCTCTCACTCTGTTGCTCTCTCTCGATCCGATCCCGGTGATGAGGTACCAACGAGGGCCGTCGGTGTCAGGACGGTCCACCATCTTATGACTCATCCACTTGTAATCTCTCATGAAAGTGCCTTTTAAAGTGTTCGCATGAGTACGTGCGTGTTTTTGAAACCCTCAAAGGCCTCTGACAGGGGTTTGTTTTTACTTCGGACATGTAAAAGCCTCACTCAGGACTGTTTAGGTTAGAGCACTGCTGTCTGCGGCCCTCTGTCCACTTACAGCATGCTGTCCGGGAGTGTGTTTAAGAGGAGTTATCTGCATCTAACATATACAAACACGCATACAGACACACTGCAACAATCTTAATGTGACTAATGCATTGGTTTTGCTATCAGACAAGAGCTGAAAGCGCTCAAGGCATCTTGTGTGGTTTTATAAGGACCATTTGTCCTCAAAGTAGACGCAGCTCCCATATGGATGAAATGAAAATGGTTAGTCAGTAGTCGTTTAAAATAATAAGTGAAACCTAAAATATTTCTGTTTGGTGTAGTTTGGCAAAATGCCATTGTTCACTTCCGTAAGCTTGGCGTTCTAACCTTGACATTACAAGACAAGTGCCAACTCCGTAAGGATTTTCTGAAGTTATGTCTGAGTGTTCAAAAAGACACAAGGAGAAAATGTCATATTTCAAAGCTATTAATATGTGCGTAGCACGACAGGGAATGTATTAAGTCATGTTCCTTTTTAAACCTCACTAATGCCACATTATGTAGCATGTCATCAATTAAAATCAATCATTGGAGCTGGGGCATCATGAATTAAAGATGCTCTGAAGGTGGACAGCACATGTCTGGATGATTGGTGTGGGCTTTGTTCTCGTGCGTTCTGGCTGGATCAGTGACCATAGTTCATTTGATCTTAGGTCGGTGTAGTATCAGTATGATATCGTGCATATTAAAGCTTTTTGAATGATCTGAATATAGTTTGTAGCTTAGTCATATCAGCCATTTTGTCTACAAGTATGATATCACGAGTTGGTGAGTTGGGTTGTTGGAATGACTAGTCAGCTTTAACTGACTAACTTAACTGTTTGTTTGTTTATTTATTAATTATTGTTGTTATTATTATTTCCTTTTTATTTTGGATTTTGTAGCCAACCATAACACCAAACAGTGTTTTTTTTTTATTTTTTTTAACAAACCTAGCTGTCTTTTTTATGAGCCTGTACCAAATGCTTTCCATTAACAAAGTTTCATCATTCTGCATTGACTTCTGGTATTTACTTTTAAAAAATGGCTATTTGTCCTTAAAAATGAAAACAGGTGGCTTGTTAAACTTGATAAATCTTTGTGAGAGAAATCAGACTTGTCTGCTTAATGGTACCAAAGTAACAGTAGACTTTTATGTATAAAAACATATTAGCAAATTAAAATAATGAGTAAAAAGGCAATTTATTTATAACATAATCAAATGTAGTCATCTGTGTTTTCCTTTATAAAGATTTACTCTGGTAACCATGGTGTCTGCCAAAACACCATGGACACTAATGTGATTGTTACTATTAATACAACTCTGGTAACTAGCTATTAGCCACCACTGTCTTAAAAAATGTTTGTATGATATGTAAAATATGTTTGAAAAGGAATTAAACATTTGATTTCATTGTAAATCATAGACATTGATCATTTAAACTCTTTTACCATTAATGGACATTGCAACCGTTTGTTTTCCAAAATTTTCCAACTTTTTGGTATTTAGGTGTGATCTGATCTGTCCAGCAAGCTCTCTCTATACATACACAATGTCTGCATCCGAAAACTTAGGCAGCTGCCTTGCTGCCTCGCTGCCTCATGAGGCAATGACTTTGCAGGCAGCGTTTATGCACGAAGGCATCTCACGAAACTTATTTCGGACAGGCTTCTGAGGTAGCGTAACGGTTTAACGATCTACAACAAAATAGAACGAGTTTTAGTGAT
>JAFVLL020013018.1:170977-227564 GCA_021397915.2 Tor tambroides | reverse complement strand
TTTCCATGTTTGTGCTCCTCGGACTTCATCTAAAACGGGCTTTTCACCTCCATCTTACTCTGTGGCAGCAGCTGGGGCATCTGAGCTCTCTGCAGCCGCTGGTTGCTTCTCCTCAGCTGGCTTCTCTTCGGCTACCTCACTGGATGGTTTTTCCTCTTTGTTTTCAGCTGGTTCCTCAGCTGGAGCCTCTGTCTTGTTCTCTTCGCTGGAGGCCTCAGGCTTGGCCTCCTCAGATTCAGGTTCAGCATCCTTCTTCTGCTCACTGTTCTCCACAGCTACTGCCCCCGCTGCCACCTCTCCACCTTCAGCATCCTTTTTGGCGCTCTTCTTAAAGGAGAAGCCACTAAGTTTGAATGGTTTCTTAAAGGAGAAACGTTTTTTGGTTTTGGCAGGCTCACCGCTCGCCGAAGCAGAACCGTTTTCTTCTGTTTTGGCCGTGTCTTCACCATTCGCAATGGCAGAACTCTCCGCTTCACCCTCAGGAGCGGCCTTCTCTGCACCTCCTTCCTCGGCCTTTGCTTCCTCTGCTTTTACCTCCCCATCAGCAGAGTGCTTTCCATTGGCTTGCACATCCTCTGTGGCTGCTTCTGCATTTGGAGAGGCATTCCCATTGGCTTTAGCATGGCCATTCTCCTGTGGGAATAAGAAAATGCTTCATATAAATTGTTTTTCCACGGTGTAAAAATTAAAACCCAAATGTTTGCATTCATTTTGCATATTTACAACCTACTACATACAAAAGGCTGCATGAAAACACTATGTGAAGTCTATAGGTTCTCCACGTGGGTGAAGTCTCATGCACTTTGTCTGGCTGATGCTGTTGCCATTTAAGTGAAAGCATTGAAAGATGGACGAGTAGATCCACCAGCGCTGATCAAACCGTGGAGATCATCGTTTTGAGTGCACAGACAGTCTTGCAAGGCCACTTCTCATATTAAAGCCATTTCTCATATTAAATCCATGGATTGCGTCTCACAGCTTATTTGTACTTCCATTTTATCAACAACATGCGATAAAGGCGTGGTGATTTTACCGAAATGGCTTTGCACAACGGAAAATCTTGATAAAGCTACGATGATGCTCCTATTTAACTCATTTTTTTAAAAAATCGGAATGAAATCACAGAATTTTAACGTAATCGTAATTATATGATTTTAAAAGAAAAAACGCACTGGTTACATTGGGCGTCCATTCCAATCAACGTGCAAAAGAGAAAAAAAATGTAATTTACACATTTTCCAATATAAACATCCAGTCACACATTGCATGCATGATGAATTCATTCTGAGGAATCCTGGTGACCTAGATTCAGTCACAGTTTATTGTCAGCCTAGACGGAGCTGTTTTGAATGCACTGAAATAGTCTAAAGTGCGCTTTCACATCACCATACTAACTCACATCACCATGGCAACTGCTCAACATCACAGCAGATTGATCATAAACAATAATAATATTGTAAATCTGCAGTGGTGAAGTATTTGTTTACGTCTGAATGAGTGAATGATCTGCCTGAGTAATCCAGGAAATATGAGGGAAGATTTATATTGCATACTAAGCTGATGGATGTTTTGTTAAACAGAGAAGCCCTATTCACTACACAAAACCGGTTTGTGCAATCTGGACATTTATCTTTAAAAAACATAAATTTATTATAAAATTAAAATAACAGGACATAAATGAATAGTATAACAGATTTAGATTATTTAGGGACATTGGTTACAAAAGATTACAAAAAACACATCACCATATATTTAATAGAATTTAAAGAGTGACGCCTCACCAAGACATTTTGAAAAGTCAGCTATACATAGCATGAAGTGACTCATCAAAATCTTGATGAGTATAAATATTAAAATATCACAAAAATCTCACTACTGTTGGCCGACGCTGCAGTAACAGATGTTGATTTAGGACGAGAGTCCACTGGCAGAGTTTCATTTTCTAAGATTAAAACTAATAATATTGAAAATGCTTGAAAGTCAGCCCAAACCTTGATCTGTTTTTGCTGATTACTGATTTTGATTACATCTGTAACATTGCATGTCATATACACGCTTTGCCATTTTTTGGCAGTGTAACATTGACATGTAACATGGCACTGCTATTGGTTTTTGGCATGTACCAGAGACTAGTTGTCAGTTTTAGTAGGCACAATCGCATTCCCAAAAAAAACCCTGTGTTCTTCTAAACCTCTGTGACTTTCTTTGTTCACACCATAGACTGTAAAAAAAAGACGAGATGTTAGGGAGGTTCTTATTCTGTCAAACATCTTCTTTTGTTTTCCACAGAAGAAAGAATGTCATACAGGTTTCAAACAACATGAGGCTGGGTAAATGTTCAGGAATCACAGAATTTAAATTTATGGCCAAACAATCCTTTTAAGCCTACTGACAGAGAGAGAGAGAGAAAAATACAGTTGAATGAACACACATTGTCCTAATATTTAGCCTATCAGGGTATGAAACCTGATTTTTTTTAGGCTTTTCAGCTAAAAAAAAAAAATTAATGAAACAGCAAAAAAGGCAAAATGTCAAACCAAGGTATCAAACCATTGAAAATATTATAATTAATAAGCAAAAATGTGATGACTTGCCCCAACTTGACATTTATGAAAAGTACCACCCTCCTGAGAACTGTGCAACCTTTCAGTTAAAAGATTTGCATGAGGGTGCATTAACTTTGATGATAACGAGATTTACTTTTGGCAGGCTACACAAACTGAAAAGTTTCACACCCAAAACGTTTCTAATTTAACGAAATTCTCAGGAGTGTCTAGAAAAGCAGCTGTGCCTCAGAACATACGTGGGTTTTATCCTATATATATATATTTTTTTTTTCATATATATATATGAAAAGTATATCTCAAACTACACACAAAATGATTGGTGTCACAGGTTGTCGACGATTACAGAGAGATTTGTGGAGCATGACCAGACAGTCCTTGTTTTCCTATAGTAACCACAGCTGAGCCCACGCTGCATAGTAGAACCAAGAAAGGACCATCGAGGAGGCAAATTATGCGCACTCACGCAGGCGTCTTCTGCGCCACCCGATTGGCTGAGCGTCCTGTCAATCACACCCTCGGTCCCCAGAGAATCCGCCTCAGCAACGCCATCATCTGTTACACTCGGCGACAGGAGCAGCCAAGCCGTCGGGGCCAATGTTGTTATTTTCATAATTCATATTTAATAGAAAAAGCTGTCTGCCAATGACCTATTTTCGATTCTCGCTTTGCGGCAAAATACAAAACACTTCAGGCGACCCCTCTCTTGGTAAGCATTTTTTTGATGGTCTGGCGTTTTGGATACACTTGGTGCAGCCGATTCGTATCAAGTGGATATTGTGGTTAATGGAAATGATGGGAGATGGAGGCTTTATAATGCTAGAGCGGGCGGACTAATCACAATGCTTTCGCTTTATCAGCCACATGATATTAAGGGACGTTTAACATCGAGAACGAATGTATTTGGTGGTGGTGTGATGCTTTTCCTCCTAAGCGCTCGTCTCTGGCAGCAGGATTGATGCGCAGCAGAAAAAGCCTTATGTACACAAGTGAATGGAAGAATAAGGCCTCTGTCACTGGACAGTAGTCATCTTATAATAGAATGAAATCATACAATACCCTTTATCAGCGTTTACAGTCTCAACACACAAGTATTTGTGTGACTTAACGTATTTTATTTTTTTATTTTTTTTTAGTACAATCTGTACAATCTACTATTGATTTTTCTGGTTGTTTTATGTCTGTTCGAATGTATATGCAGTGGACCTAAGGCACAAAAAGACCTTTTCTCCTCTTATTGCTTTCTTTATGCATGCAGAATGATAAATACAGGGTTAGCACGGTCATGGAAAACCTGGATAGTCTGGGAAAGTAATAAAACGTCAAAAGTCATGGAAATGTTTCTATGTTTTGATTCTCAGAACGTCAAATCCTCCTTTTAGCAGCATTCAAATCTTTTTGAGACTCATAAAACTATATAAATCTCTTAATTTAAGGGACTGGTTCCTGAAATTCCCCCAGCAATCTCTGTAAATATATTTATGCCGTAATCATGAGTGATGAAAAGGATCAGTGTATTACTGACTTAATTAACATGTCTCCTATATATTTTTGTCATGATGAGTATAAAATTATATAGGCTACAACAATATAGGTAAATCTGTATTCCTTAGAATCTATTTTCTATAATGTCTGTGGTCGAGACATTTTCTTGTACAACAAAAGCATGAATGGCTCTTTCTTCTGAATTCTTTGTTTTCTGCAGAATAATTAAAGTGTGTTAAAGAATGTTTAACTTATATACAGACATCAGACGTTAAGTATTCTTCAGCATAGTGTGTCATAGTTCCCCAGAAGTTGTTTGCAATAAAAAAAATGTCTTTGGCTTTTGTTTTGCCCACTCAGGTAAAGGAGCAAATCATAGATGTTTTCACATCATCTTTAATTGAATGGAATGCGAATACTCCACTGTGGTAGCCCAGTGCTTGCCTTGGTATGTTTATTGAATATATGTTTTCATTTACTGTATGCATGTGTTACATTTTAAGTCTTGTCTAAACAGGCCACTTCTATTAACATTTGTTAATATTAACATAATGTTCTATAGAATAGAATACTTGCTTTAGTTGGATAATAACCACATTAAAGGAATAGTTCAACCAAAAATGAAAATTTGCTGAAAATTACCTCATTACATCACTTGCTCACCAATGGATCCTATGCAGTGAATGGGTGCCATTAGAATGGGAGTCCAAACACATCACAATAATCCCCAATCACAATCACATCACAAATAATCCACAAGTAAGAAGTTTAAGATGTTTTTACCTTAAATCCTCTGCTTCTGGCTAAGATACTGTATGAGTCCACTATACATAATATTGCTTTCTCCAGTGAAAAATCATCTTATGCACAGATCAAGCACCGTTTAAAAGAGCAAACAGTCCAAAACTGTTCTAAAGAAATTTGTCTGTGGATTTTGATGTGAGAAGACAAAAGAGGATACATTTTTTTTAAGAGAGGAAATGTTATTATGGTTTAAAGTTAATGGTTTTATTTCTTAGTAACACAGCTTTTCACTTCACATGACATTCATTAAGGGAAACAGAAGTGGTGTGGCCAAGTATGGTGACCCATACTCAGAATTTGCTCTGCATTTAACCCATCCAAGTGCGTGCACACAGTAGTGAACATACACCCGGAGCAGTGGGCAGCCAATGCTGCGGCACCCGGGGAGCAGTTGGGGGTTCGGTGCCTTGCTCAAGGGTCTCACCTCAGTCGTGGTATTGAGGTTGGAGAGAGTGCTGGTTATTCACTCCCCCCACCTACAATCCCTGCTGGACCTGAGACTCAAACCCACGACCTTCGGGTTACAAGTCCAACTCTCTATCCATTAGGCCACAACTGCCCCTTGGATGAACTGGAGTGGTGTGGATTATTGTGATGTTTCAAAATCTCGTTCTGACGGCACCCATTCACTACAGAGGATCCATTGTTGAGCAAGTGACGTAATGCAAATTTCTCCAAATCTGTTCATAGAAACAAACTCATGTACATCTTGGATGACCTGAGGGTGAATATGTTTTCAGCAAATTTTCATTTTTGGGTGAATTATTTCTTTAACAAACTCAATTATCCAAATCGTGCTATTTGCAAATAAAATGAAATGGATCACATATTCAGTGACAGATCCATTTGTTTTCACTGTATTTACAGACTGTTTGCTTAAAACCAAATGACTTTCTGAATCACTTGTTGAATTAATTATTGATTTATGTCCGTTTCAAGTAATCACTTAGGGGTATTTACTTCCAGTCAGTTGTTCTGAATATGAATCTGAATCTCCTCTTTAATATCTCTAATTTGATTAGATTCAAAATTAGAAATAAATAAATATCATGTCATTTTGTATGAATGTTCATTTATGCCTTTCTTCACCGCAAAGAATATAGATAATGGGCTGTGTGCAATGCAAGGACAAAGAGGCAACCAAACTCACAGACGACAGAGAAACTAGCGTCTCACAGCATGCAGGATATCGATATGGGGCTGATCCAACACCTCAGCACTACCCCAGCTTTGGAGTCACCACTATACCCAACTACAACAACTTCCATGCGCCTGTCAGTCAAGGAGTGACTGTGTTTGGTGGAGTGAACTCTTCTTCACACTCTGGAACACTACGATCTCGGGGTGGAACAGGTAGAACAAATGAGGGATTTTCTGTTGTAGCACTCAAACAGAAAAAGTGAAATATCTTTAAACTGTCCTGAATGTTGAAGTCAATATGACATAAAAATCACCTTTATTAACTTCCGTAGTGCTCATTCCTGTTTTTATTGAGCCCGTTGGATTGGTCCTCATCTTTGTTAAGTCTCTGAAAAAAACTTTCCTTTTTGGCTGATATCACCAAGGCCTCATTTTTCAGCCCCTTTTCTCCTTGCTTCATTCTGGTATTGTGATTTGATCAAATCTGATTGAAAAAATCAAGTCATGGCCTATTTTTTTTCTCATTGAATATCCTGTTTTATTTGAAAATATTTAATAAAATTAAAATACCATTTAATGTTGACCGTTTAAATAACATATTTATAAAAATATCCCAACAATTTCCCCTTTGGATCACATTGTACTGCACATTGTGGAGACTTTGTAATAATTCTATAAAACTGCATTGTTTTAGTAAGCTGATGTTATCTGTCATTTTCTTTTGCAGGAGTAACACTCTTTGTAGCACTTTATGATTATGAAGCAAGGTCAGAGGATGACCTCAGCTTCAGGAAAGGGGAAAAGTTCCAGATTCTAAATAGCACGTAAGTTCACAGAACATATTTTAAGAGACAGTCAAAAACAGTGTTTCATAATCCAATCCAAAAGTATTCTTTCTGAATTTTTTTAAGTTCATTTTTCAGTAGGATGCTGTCTGAAATATTAACTAACGCTTTGAATGTACTCTACTGTTCTAAAGTTTGGAGTCAGTAAAATTTTTAATGTTTTCAAAGGAAGCCTCTTATGCTCATCAAGGCCGCATTTATTTGATCAATAATACAGTAAAAACTTTAATATTGTGCTTTTTTGTACAATTTCAAGTAACTGTCTTCCACTTTAATATATTTTAAAATGTAATTTATTCTTGTGATATCAAAAAGTCTTCAGTATCACATTATTTTAATATACTAATATGGTGTTCAAGAAACATTTAATATCATCAATATTTTCAACATGTTTTTCACCATTGTGCTGCGTAATATTTTTGTGGAAACCATAATACTTTTTTTTAGGATTCTTTGATGAATAGAAAGTTCAAAAGAACAACATTTATATGAAATATAAATCTTTTGTTACATTATAAATTTAATGCATCCTTCCTGAACAAAAATAATTAAATTTCTTCAAGAAAAAATCTTTCTGACCCCAAACGAATGATAGTGTATCTTGTACTTTACCTTTTATATTCGATTTTATATGTGCACCATGGTACAGTCGGTTTCCTTCTCAATAACTGAAACTTGAGCCAATAGAAATGTATTCATTGTTTATTTGTTCTCTTGCTCCTGTTGCTGTATATCAGGGAAGGAGACTGGTGGGAGGCGCGCTCTCTCACTACAGGTGGAACAGGATACATACCCAGTAATTATGTGGCTCCAGTAGACTCCATACAGGCAGAAGAGTAAGTTCGGTTTTAGTTCTAAAATAGACAAACGTTAAATATAAATAGGAAGACTATGCAGAAGAACAATGTCTGTTATTTGCGTTACTCCTAGTAGTATTTTCATTGGGACAAGGGCAATAACATAACTTTGTCATGTGGTCATACTGTTAACCAAACCAAACACTGTGTATCCCTTTGTAGTTGGTATTTTGGAAAACTTGGCCGTAAAGATGCAGAACGGCAACTCTTGTCAAATGGAAATCCCAGAGGCACTTTCCTTATAAGGGAGAGTGAGACCACGAAAGGTAATTTGCAGTTAAGCTACCATTTGCAAGTGTGGGGTCAGTAAAATATTTTATTGTGTTCAAAATAAGTCTCTTATGCTCACCAAGGCTGCATTTATTTCATCAAAAATACAGTAAAAACAGTAATACTGTAAAATATTTCTACAATTTCAAATATCTGTTAATATATTTTAAAATGTCACTTGTTTTAATGATGGCAAAGCTGAATTTTCATCTGCCAGTCAGTGTCACATAATTCTTTCAAAATCATTCTAATATTCTGATTTGGTGCTCAAGAAACATTTCATATTATCATCAAATTTAAAAACAGTTGTGCTGCTTAATTTTTTGTGGAACTTGTGATAGGATTCTTTGATGAATAGAACGTTTAAAAGAGCAGCATTTGAAATAGAAACCTTTTGTAACATTATAAATGTCGTTACTGTCACTTTTGATCAATTTAATGCATCCTTGCTGGACAAAAGCACTAATTTCTTTCAAAAAAAAAAATCCTAATCTAATTTTCTCTTCGCTCATGTTTATTCTAGGAGCATATTCATTGTCCATACAGGACTGGGATGAAACAAAAGGTGACCATGTGAAGCACTACAAGATCCGCAAATTGGACAATGGAGGATATTACATTACCACTAGAGCTCAATTTGAAACTCTGCAGCAGCTTGTGCACCATTATTCTGGTAAATTTGCATTGAATGCATAATGCAAAAATTAATCCATCTTAAATGATTAACTAACAGTATAATCTGTTATTATATCTGCATTCAGCCCGGGCTGCAGGACTTTGTTGCCGTTTAATAGTCCCGTGCCATAAAGGCATGCCCCGCCTTGCTGACCTGTCTGTCAAAACCAAAGATGTATGGGAGATCCCACGGGAGTCACTTCAGCTCATCAAACGATTGGGGAATGGACAGTTCGGAGAGGTCTGGATGGGTAAGAGATTAGCTTAACCACATGCCCAATAAAAGAGTTTGATATCCATACATTACTTAAATTCCAGGGGTATAAATCTTGGCCTGTCAGTGAGGCAGAGAACATTTCCTCTCGTCAAAAGAAAGCCAGCTGTCTTGGAAGGATTTATGTGTGATTCCTTTCAAGGGCTCTGTGACTCACTATGAAATCTCGTCTCTGAATGGCAGGCACTTGGAATGGCAATACTAAAGTGGCAGTGAAGACCTTGAAACCAGGCACAATGTCCCCAGAGTCGTTCCTGGAGGAGGCTCAGATAATGAAGAAACTGAGGCATGACAAGCTAGTGCAGCTTTATGCGGTCGTCTCTGAAGAACCCATCTACATTGTGACAGAATATATGAGCAAAGGTAGGAACAGATTTTGCAAACAGAAGTGCTAAAGAAATGCTGCTCTTTTGAACTTTCTTTTCATCAGTGAATCATGAAAAATGTGTCACGGTTTCCACAAAAATATTAAACAGCACAACTGTTTTCAACACTGATTATAAGAAATGTGTCTTGAGCACCAAATCAGCATATTAGAGTGATTTCTAAAGAATCATGTGACACTGAAGACTGGAATAATGATGCTATATTTATAAAGAAACAGTTATTTTAAATTGAAATAATATTTCACAATATTACTGTTATACCTCCAAAGAAATCACACAGGTTTGTTCACATGTAACTGATCGTCTTTCAGGAAGCCTGCTGGATTTCTTGAAAGATGGTGAAGGACGTGGGCTTAAATTGCCAAATTTAGTGGACATGGCCGCTCAGGTTAGTAAAATGTTTTTATACCCATAATAGATTAAGGTATCTGGTTTCAGTAAGCACTTACTTGACCACAGGGCATTAAAATATTTATTATAAACATTTAAATCATTGCTCGTGCACTTGTCTTCTAGGTTGCTGCAGGCATGGCTTACATTGAAAGGATGAACTACATCCACAGAGATCTGCGGTCTGCCAATATACTTGTTGGTGACAGTTTAGTGTGCAAAATTGCAGATTTTGGACTGGCCAGACTAATAGAGGACAATGAATACACAGCACGACAAGGTGAGAGTTACACTCCCAAATCAGGCTTAGCTGCTGTCTTCATACGTTTAATCAACCCTCTGTGGTACAGTGTTGCCATATGGCAACATCATTTTTCTTCAGTTTACAGTTTGCCCTGACAATTCAGAAAAAAGTACATTGCGTTATTGGAGTTAAAAACCAATAATATGTTAGTTTTAAGTCATATGATTTAAGTGCTGCTCAAATTTCTGTACATTTCCTTCTATGTCTGAATATTTTGCTGGATTGTTTATTATTAAAATGTATTGTAAGGATCACAGTCTAGTGTAGTTTTACAGAAAATATTAATGTTACCATATGACAAGTGTTGAACATTTGAACTGCAATAATGGATTTGTTCACTGGGCATTTCCTCGTTTTAATATTGGCATCACGTGTGTTACTGTGTTTATATTATTTATTTATTGTAAGTGATTATAGTAAAACTTTGAGTTGCATATGAAAACATTTCAACATGGCAGCCTCTCAAATGGGGATGACGTGGCTATACAGGTCATATAACATATGACAGCGCTGTGTTTGATCTATTAATGTTTGTTTCTTATGCACATATTTAACAGAGTTAAATCTGTAATTTCCCTGGGAACGTTGCCCAATTCACAAGTAGGCCACATTTCGAGATCAGATCCATAAATCCAGTGTTCTGTTGTAGGTGCCAAATTCCCAATCAAGTGGACGGCTCCAGAGGCAGCACTCTACGGAAGGTTTACCATCAAGTCAGATGTGTGGTCATTTGGAATACTCCTCACAGAGCTGGTCACCAAAGGACGCGTGCCCTATCCAGGTGAGATCTGATGGTGGATAGACCATTAACACTGACAGCAACTGGCTCAAATTTCGTCAGTTAAAATGACTAAAATTGAATTACAATTTTTCAAAGACAGTTTGCTATTTAAGGCAAGATTAATTCTTAAAGGTATAATTTACTCAAAAATCAGAATTCTGTCATTGTTTACTAACCCACATGTCATTCCAAGTCTGTATGAACACAAAAATGTGTTTTTTGTCCTTACAGTGAAAGTCAGTGGGGTCCAATCTTGTTTTGGACTCCATGGACTTAAATTGTCTGGACAAAAGCAGAAACATTCAAAATATCTGCTTTTGTGTTCAGCAGCAGAAAGAAAATCTTGCCGATTCGGAACCTTTTTTGGTTAAATTATGCCTTTAAAGGGGTAGTTCACCACTTGCTCTCTCATGTTGTTCCAAACCTATAAGTCTTTGGTTAATCTTCGAAACACAAATTAAGATATTTTTAATTAAACCTGAGAGGTTTCTGTACCCCCATTAAAAGTCCAGCAAACTAATACTTAGCAGATCCAAAAAGGTCATAAAGGCATTGTAAAACAAACCCATATAAAATTGAGACATTTAGTCTTGTGAAGAGATACAATTGCTTTATTTGATGAGCAGATTTAATTTAGCCTAAACAATGATCGACACACAGAGTACATCACATATGGTAAACATGGAAGCTCAAATATGCATGTGTGATGCATGAGAACCAATGAAGTTTGTTGTAGCGTGTAACATATGCATTACCAAATGTGATGCGCTCTGTATGTCTGTTTACATGTGGATTAAAGCCTAAATGAAATCTGTTCATCATATAAAGTGGTCATATCTCTTCACAAGACTTTAATTGAACCGCTCAGTTCATATGGATTCATTTTTACGATGCCTTTATGACCATTTTGAATCTTCAACATTTATACTAAATGCATAAATGTAAATGTTCTAAGTATTAGTTACCTGGATTTTCAGTGGAGGGACAGAAACCTCTCAGGTTTATTAAATATATCTTAATTTGTGTTTTGAAGATTAGCCAGCATGTTATGGGTTTGGAACGACATGAGGGTGAGTTCCACACCCATGACAGAATTAAAGGCATAAGCCCCGTTTCCACCACAGGAACTTTCCCCAGGAATTAGGGACTTTGGGCCGGTACTCGGTGTGTTTCCACCACAGGTAGTACTTTTTCAAAGGTCCAGAACTTTTGGGGGCGGGACTTTGGCGCTGAACATGCTGATTGGTTGAGTTCACGCAGCATTGTGTTTCAACCACCATTTATTCGCATAATTTTTGAAAATAAGCTGTTATTGTGTCATGAAATTTAGTTTTAAAAGTATTTCAGGCGAGAATGTAGTTGTTTAAAACTCAAATCTGCGGCTTATTTATAAAGACAGCCTCTATTTGAAAATGTGCGTCGCTGATTTTGGAGACATGAGCTCCACGCGATCACCGGGCGGTCAGTGCTCATGTTTCCCGAAGAGAAGTTAGTCCTTCTGACATTTGCCACTGGCTCTGATGTCTCTGTAGTGGTTAAACATAAGATATAATTAATTTTGGGTAAATCTAACAGGTCATCTTAGGTCTTTATTCTATTAATCTATTAATATGTTAAAATGAAAATAAAAAGAGGCAATACTGTTTGATATAATATTTCGTTTCATGTATGTACGTTCCCTGAACTACATTTCTGCGGCTATTAATATGTTTAAATGAAAACGAAAAGAGGCAGTGGCGTATGATATTATATTTTGTCTTATTGTAAATAGAGTGAGGAAATTTGCAGTAGCCAAGGCGAGCTGACTGATGTTATCAAGTAGCCTATGCTGGTCTTCGCAGAATTACCGGACTTGCGTCGTCCCATCCCCGTTACTTCACACTCCCGTGGCGAACTCGCGAAGTCTGAACTATCTGTCCAAAATTTGCGTACTATTGATAAACGCACGCAGACCTACGTCACCAGACTATTTGCCTATTCTTCACG
This sequence comes from Tor tambroides, assembly GCA_021397915.2. Lineage (NCBI taxonomy): Eukaryota > Metazoa > Chordata > Actinopteri > Cypriniformes > Cyprinidae > Tor > Tor tambroides. Next base: position 214,803 of record JAFVLL020013018.1, on the reverse strand, counting down.
GTACTTTAGACCACAATGGAAACGCAGACAGCAACAGGAACTTTTTTCCCCAGACCTATTGCTGTCTGTGTTTCCATCGTGGTCTAAAGTACCGTGAAGAGTAGGCAAATAGTCTGGTGACGTTTCTCAATACCAAGTACGCAAATTTCAGACTTGCATCCTCGGTAGCTAGGACTTCACGAGTTAGACTCGAGAGTGTGATCTCCAGCGGGCGGGACGACACAAGTCCGGTAATTCTGCAAACAGCAGCGTACTTGATAATGTCAGTCACCTCGCCTCGGCTATTGCAATCTTCCTCACTGTATTTACAGACGAAATATATCAAACACCACTGCCTCTTTTCATTTTCACATTTTCAAATAGGCGCTGTTTTTATAAATAAACCGCAGATTTGAGTTTTAAAGAACTACATTCTCGCCTGAAATACTTTTAAAACTACATTTCATTACACAATAACAGTAATATTTAAAAAAAAATATGCGAATATATGGTGGTTGAAATACAACCCTGCGTGAGCTTGAATAAATGAATGAAGTACAACACAGCATCATACTGGAATTTAAGGGCCCCACAGCTTTTTTTTTTTTTTTTTCTCAGTTAAAGAGCACATGCTTTCCATTTGTCCCTCAGGCATGAACAACCGAGAAGTCTTGGAGCAAGTCGAGCGTGGTTACAGGATGCCCTGCCCCCAGGACTGTCCCAGCTCCCTGCACGAGCTCATGCTCCAATGCTGGAAGAGGGACCCCGAGGAGCGGCCCACCTTTGAGTATCTACAAGCCTTCCTGGAGGATTACTTCACTGCCACTGAACCACAATACCAACCCGGGGACAACCTCTAAACACGGAGCTCCTGCAGAGAACAGAGTATGCCACAACAGACTGCCCTTCAAAAGACTGATCGAAAGAACGTTTGATGAGAAAAGCTTCCAAGTTTTGTGCCATCTCGACCCAATATCTGACACAATTCATCTTCCATTGAAAAAAGGACATGCCGTTGCATTATATCTGTCAGTAAAGCCAAAAATAGTGTTCTGGGGAGAGACATCAGTTACGATTAATGATAAGAATGGCTTGTTTGTATGTAGTGTAAATAGTGTGTTTAGTTTTCCCTCGTATTCGGCTTGTTTTATTACTTTTTATAACGCTGTTTTGCGTTCTTATCCAGGCCGAGAAAGTCGACGCTGTGAGGAAAGCATGGTCAACAGAGGCGGCATCAACCGTTTTACAGATTTACAATGATTCTGGAAATCATTCCTAGACACTTCCAGTAGGATGTTGACCAGCCTCTTTTAAATATTAAAGGAGATCTGTCAATTGTATATTAAATTAACAGTGTGTGTCAAAACACTCCCTTTTAGCCGAGACGTATACAGCAGTGCATAGGTAGCATTTCTGACACATTATTGTGACTTTCACAGAAGGTAATGATGTCTGCACTGGTTTTAGTGATTTTACTGGGCCTAATTATTTTGCACCTGCTTTTAGCAAGCGCTCAATGTCTCTCTTTTGTTTTCTGCTTCTTAGAATGAGTGCATTTTCTATTTAGTCACTTTGGATTAACAATAGAGCAATGTATGTATCAGAATAGTACGAGACCAAGTGGGCATTATGCTTGACCATACTTGCATCTTTCCTGCAAATAAGATAAAATGACTGCTAACATCCTTACTGTTGTGAGAGAAAACAAAACGAGTCCATTAAATGTATCTCACAATATCATGCATTATAAAATAACACGACTAAATGGGTAGAGAAATATTATGAAATGGTAGAATTTCACTCAAAATAACTCATTGCTGGTCTGCCTTGTTTTTTGCCCCTCATTTTGTCCTTCATGATAAAATGACATGTCTGAATATTCATTATTGGGTCATTCTTTACTTTTTATGAGCCATATTTCAGGAACAGTTACTCACCTATTCTTCACAACTATAGTGTTGATTTCAGTCAATATTTTGGGGTTCAGTTGAAGATCTGCTTTTATCTGGGCCTATAATTTAAATTATGTGCTGCATTTGTGTTAAAATCCAACCTCATGTTTTTCACATTTATTTTTGTACCATCTATATTTGGATTAATTCATAAATATTGTGTTTATTTAATTGCTTTGTTTCATTTATGCACAAACATTTTTAGAATAAAGTGTCATTCAAATACATTTCTTTCAACCTTTGGTTTTTTCATCTATCATCAAATTATAATTGAGTATCTTTTGTGTTAAGATCATTTTGCAGGTTCTAACATTTCTGTCAAAATTTTAAACTTCTAGATTTAACATTTGCAAAGGTGGTCTTAAATTCATGTTTATGCATTAATACACATTTTAGATTTTAAATGATCAAAAGATAAAATGTTAAAAAGAAAAAGTACTTGGAAAATTTCTGGCTGTAAAACATTTGTGGTCATTTTGATTTAATTATTCAATGCAATGACCATTAAAAAATTGGGGTTGGTAAGTTTCTTTAATGTTTTTGAAATAAGTCTTTTAAGCTCACAAAGGCTGCATTTATTTGCACAAAAACACAGTAAAACAGTAATATTGTGAAATATTATTAGAAGTTTAAAGTAACTCTTTTATGTTTTAATGTATTTCAAAATGTAATTTATTCCTGTGATGAGTTTTCAGCTTTCCATGTCACAGGATCATTCAGAAATCATTCCAATATGCTTAATATTTTTGTGGAAACAGTAGTACTTTTTTTCTTTGATGAATAGAAAGTTCAAAAGAACAGCATTTATTATTTTAAGTAATTATATTTAAATATATATTTTATTTAAATATATATTTTTACGTTTAAAAATAATTTTAAATTATTTTTAATATTTTTAATATTTAATATATACACTTTTGATTGTAAAAGATTTTATTGTCATTATTTTTCAATTTAATGCATCCTTGTTGAATGAAAATATTAAATTCTTTAAAAAAAAAAAAATCTTACTGATCCCAAAATTTGGTCGGTAGTATACATTTTAAAAAATGTGTAGTATCTATAGTAGTTTAATCAGTTAAATAATTTGCAAGCAGGAAACAAGGTCTGTTCTCACCTTCCATATTGCTGGCACTTTCAGCAGTAAAGTTCTGTAATTCCCTGCATGTCCAGCGGAGGGCCACTGCATTCCGGCCCAAACATGTTGCTCCGTGCCACATAAATGTCCACATCTCACGTCTCTTCTCAGCTAGTTTGTTCCCTAGTTAAAAATAGGAGCCGTGCTTCTATATTTCAGATCTGTTCTACGAAATCACCAGTGAAACCATATGCAGTGAGATTTGATAAAGAGTGCTAATTAGAAGCATGATTAACTTTAAATAGAATGTAAGAGGCTAGATCCTAATGCCAATGATTCATTTCATCTAAATCATCATTTATTTTGAAAACATGATTACTGTGGCAATGCAATATTACATAATATGATGCAATATTACTGATGGTACATGCATTAAATTAATGACATTATCTGAAACACCAAAAACCAAAGACATTAGAGTCTGTGAACATGCAACTGTCTCCTTTTCTTTTGCTTCCAGTAGATCACACCCCCTACTGCCTAAAAAGGCAAGAGAGAGTGCTGCTAAGAATAAACCAGGCTTGCAGTGGATAAGGTTACCTTGCAGCACCCCAGCACTTTTCCCGTCCCACACCCATGTGAGGCACCAATAACATGGGTTAAATTACCAGCACCTATTTGCTGCGTCCCCTGCCAGAGCCTGAACTCCCGTTTACGGCCCTGACCTAACAACCCATTCTCCCCCAGCCATGATCCCAAATCCGGCACTTTGAAAACCCTCATCCCGCTTTTCTCACGAGACTGTGAGGCTTCACCCGTGGATTGGATGGGGACGACAAAGAGGAACATCGTTTCCTGAGTGGGATTTAACATCAACCGGGTGAAACCGTCCAAATAAGATTACACAAGCAAAATCAAAGGACATTCGGCTGAAGTACCACCATGGCTCAGGCAACTAAAGGTACTGCAGGTTTTGTACTCATGATCTCCTGCATTTGATTGACAGACAGAGCTTAATAAATGACAAAAAAAATTAAAAGTAGATCTTATGATATTTTATAATAATAAAATATTTGAAAAATAAAAGCTTGAATCACAATAAATGCTGTTGTGGTACCATATAAGACAAGTTTATATGTATGTTTTTGTCACAAACAGATTTTTATCTGCTGAAACAAATGATATGGTGTACTAATAACATTTATGTATCTTAGATTTTTTTTTTACATGTTTTCGAGATTAATACAGAGAAGTCCATAATTAATTTAAAATAATTCATAACCTCAGAAGTGTATAATTCATTTAGATTTATCAATGCAATGAAATTTCTCTTCATCATAGAAAAAAAATATGTATTACAGTTTCCACAAAAAACTTTAAGCAAACAGCACAACTGCTTTTAATATTGATAATAAAAATAAATCTGAGGACCAAATCAGCATATTGATATATGATGATGATAGGATGATAAATGATTTCTGAAGGATCATGTGACATTGAGGACTGGAGTAATGCCTGCTCAAAATTCAACTTTGCCATCACAGGAATAAACATTTTAAAATATATTAAATTATAAAACAGTTATTTAACATTGTAATAATATCTCACAATGTTACTGTTTTGTAATTTTGATCAAATAAATGCAGCGTTGGTGAGCATGAAAAACCTCTTCCAAAAACATTATCTAAAATAGCGACTCCAAATTTTTTACTTGTGTACATGTCACATTTTGGTGAATCCAGCAAACGTGATCAATATTTGCAATATTAAGACTTTGTTAATAATTAGCGTCTTTGTTTAGTTCATGATGTCATTAAACTCAAGCAGCAGGGAGAAAATAACACAAGATGGAGAAGCAGTTTATTCTTGCAAGCGTGAAGTCAGTCATGCATCTTGCTCTTAATGCAAGAGAACAGCTGCAGCAAATATCAGTACATGTTGTTATGGTGCTGTATTTATATAGAAATAAAGAACAATGTAGAAATATGGAAAGTAATTAGAATATATTAACACAAGTAATAAAAAAAGGTGCACAGTACTTGCAGCAAACAACCTTTGGGTAACATTTTCCACTTGTTTGACATTTAGACTTTGGTGTAGGCCTACAGTATGTGTAAATTCATCCATATGTTTCCAGGTCCCACAGTGAACCCCATCCCTCCCACTGCGGTAGATGCCCCGGCTAGGACAGCGCACCCAGATTCACTTACAGCCCGGAGCCATGGAATTTTACGAATCATGAATCGCCCGGCACAATGGGTGGTCATCATCACACTTCTGATCTCTTGGTCAATAGCAGGTGTTGTCATGTTTGACTTTGTCAGTGATGATCAGATTGGAAGTAAGTTTTAAATAGGCTTAATTTTCACAGTTCCTATTTTATTTACTCTTGTGCTGTTGTTGGATTTGTTGGGTTCACTCTGAATTGTTTTCATAGGCATCCAGGATTTCGGCTCTGATCCAGTGTTAGCAGTGAGCAAAGCCATTGAAGGCATTGAAAACAGGATAAACCATATGAATGATAGGTTTAATGATGCTCAAGGTATGCTTTCACAACACAAAATAGTTTCTTTTAGTAGCTAAAAGCTTTAAAATATCACTTTGCTTTTCTGTGCAATTACAATTCGCTACTAAAACTTTCAGTCTTCAAAAAAGGTTGCAAAATGTATCATAGCTACAAGTAGTCTAAACGACTAACGTGCTATATTTCAACTGTTCTGAAGTTATTCAGTAGTTTTGTGTGAAAAAAGACCGGCGTTATTCAAACAAATCTTAATATCCAGTGAGTTTGTCTGGGACCGGATCATTGAATCTGTGAGTTGGACTCGAGAACTGGATCAATCCGATTCGCGAACAAGTCAGACCGTATCAACCGATTCGCAAAAAGATTCAACTCATAATGATTCATTCGTGAATCGGCCATAGCTCATTCACAGGAACGTGCCTGTGAGCTAAATCTATATGATTTTGATTTAGATATCGATATCTTCCTCACACAAAATTATTACGTGGCTTGGAATATAGCGCAGGAGTATTATTGACCACTTTTTGATACTTTTATAATGCTCTTTGTATTTTTTGAAAACCAGTTTCATAATAATTGAATATACTTGTGTTTTGCGGAAGAACGGTGAGTAAATTGAGACAATTTTAATTTTTGACTAAGCCAGTCCTAAGGGAAGTACCCTATTACATTTTGTCGACATACATAACTTGTAAGCAATTCTCTCTGGTTTTATTTGGAATACAGAGTACGTCGCTGAAATAATATTTAATCCGGTGGAATCTATTAGTTCAGCTGCTGACTCATCTGTGTCTTACCTGTCAGGAATATTTAGTGCCGATGGTATGTACATATGTTCATTAGTGGCATTTAAAAATAATTTATAAGCAGTTTAAAACACTATTTGGTTTTGACTTGCATTATATTATTGTTTTTCCATACAGGAGATTTAGGAATCACTGAAACAGTGAAATATGGGGGCACTGTATTGGATGAGGCTACAGAATGGCTCAGATCCCCAGTGAGCTACGTATTCCACTTATTTGAAGGTACTTCCTTCACTAATCATGCTGAAATAATTGTTCAATGTTGTTCTGAGGGCTGATATGCAATTAGAGAGTCATTATGAACAAAAAACTCATGAACATGGTAAAAAGAATTTTTTTTTTGCCTTATTAGCACGGCACTAATACCTGTTTAATGCTTTCTGTGCTTCAGACATTCTGGATATAGTGGTTGCTCCAGTGGATATGGTCAGTGAAGCTCTTGTGCAAATTTTAAGTGGGATCAAGACTGTTATACAGTATATTTCCACCATGTTTGTGGGCATTGAAGGTACTGCAAAGCACCAACATTGTATATATACACTCATAGAATAAATACCATCTATACAGGTACATGCATCTTGTCAATGATTCCCAAAATAAGCACTGATCCTGTATAATTTTCTGTTTTTTAACACTTAACAGGGGACACAGGCATCACTGAAACAGTGAAACTTGGTGGCACTGTATTGGATGAGGTTACTGACTGGATTAGATTCCCAGTGGCCTACTTATTCCACTTATTTGAAGGTACCTACATTACAGAAATAATTGGCTGTTGTTGTTGTTTTGCAGGCTGGCAGGCAATCAAAGACTCATGATTTGCTCTAACTCAAGAAAATATTTCAATCAACATTGGAAATTCCCATGCATAAAGAAATAAGTCATATTTGAGCATTTCAGTAAAACATGATTTCAGCTGCTCACTGACTTCTGTTTAATGCTTTCCATGCTGCATAGATGTCCTGGATGTAGCAATCATTTATCCAGCAGACATTGCCAGTGAAGCGGCTCTGCAAATTTTAAGTAGGATCAAGAACATTTCTTCAACCATATTCGGGAACGTTGAAGGTATTTATTTCTTGCATCATTTTAGACATTCAGTGATATAATCCACACAAAGTTACTGCATTTTTACTCAAATAAATGCAGCATTTGTGAGCCTAAGAAGCATTAAAAAATTGCACTGACCCCAAACATTTGAAGGGTAGTGTATACAGTATATATCAAAAAAGGTCAAAATAAATGCACCTTGTCGATATTTCAGCTTGGTTTCCCAAAATGAGCACTGATCCGGCGGAGCTGGCTGAAATAGTTGTAGAGGAGGCCGCAGAAGTAAAGACCTCCGTTTCTAATTACCTATCCAGTCTGTTTGCAGCGGATGAAGGTGTTGTTCATTCATCAGCTCAAAACATTGCGTTTCATTTGTATTCAGTATTTGGTTTGTAAAAGAGTATTCAGTTGCGTTATATTATTGCATTTTTCCCAGGTGGTATTCCTGACATTAGCTTTGATCCCATGAAAGTTGTCACAGACACTGTTGAGGAGTTTGCTGACAGGAGGGATATGTTCGTGGCCTATCTCTCAAACATGCTCATGGAAGACAAAGGTATTCATCATATCGAGTATATCACAAATGTATGCTTGTGTATTAAAATACAGTTATTTTTAACCATCCATGTCATTCTCTGTTTCAGATGACACACCGCAAGTGATAAGACGAAAAGGTTTGAAAATATCATTCACTCACTACTCAATACCTCTGTTAATATACAATATAATATGTTAATCTATCAATATTCCTAAATCATCTCCAGGAGAGTTTCTGCCCCCTATGGAAAAAGGTTAGTAAAGGCACATTTTTTAATTTACATAAATGCTCTATTGACACAAAACTAACAAACTCAAACCTCAAGCATATATAATGCAAGATCTTGAATTGACTAAAATTATAGTTTTCTGCTTCGTTGTTATCCCATATCTATTCATATTTATGCACAGTTATGTTGTGTCTTACCCTGTTTCAGTCCATTTGGTAATTAGAACATTTTATATATAATATGGTGCATGAAAAGGACTTGCATGACTGCATAAGGGATGATTGTCATTTATAGTTTCTGTCTGTATTATAGTGTTGATTTTAATGTCCTGCACTCTCCATCTCACACAGTACTGCCCATGTTTCTTCACATTATGTAAAAATGTGTGTGTTTAATTTCTACAGAATGGTTTAAAAGGAGGTGCATGACATATTTACCAAATACAGAAATAAAAAGTTTATGTCCAGTGCATTTCTTGCTGTTTGGTTTCCTGTCCCTTTCTTGCGGTGTAGTGCAATGTCTAACTTTCTCTGATTTTTCAGTTGATATTCTTCACAAACATACAGCATGTAGGAGTTCTTACCACAGTTATGGCACATGTTGCAAGAATATTGTGAATGTCACAATATTAATGCCCTGAGATTTTAAGCTGAGGTTGTAGAAAGAAATAGAGGGTTTCATTTCAAGTCACTGCACTGTTGATGCATAAAGTGTTTATTTAAAAATCTTCAAACAGCTCAGACAGTAGAGAATTGTTCTAGCAAGGTCATTCCTGAACTGATAAATGCATTGAATGCATTGCAAGTCACTTTAGATAAAACTGTATAAATGTACACAAAAGGTCTCAAACGTCTCAGAGCCACAAAATATTAGCTTGGGTTTTGATGAAACTGCTAAAAATGGTTCAACTGAAGTTTTCTTGTCAGGGCGTAACATGTGCATACTGTTAAGGTCATCAATGTGATGTAATGATGTGTTTTCAATCTGAAAAACTGTCATGCCTCGCACATAAACCGGTAAATGTGTTTTTATCTGTAAAATGAGCTCTGTTCTGTGATAAACCTGAAATGAAAAATGACTTCATGAAACAGTTGCAGAAATACTAGGCAAAACGCAGGACCCTGCCTATGCTTCCTACATTGCTGTAAGATCCACAGACAGTACTAAACAGGAAATAAAAGAGGTTGAGGAGGAACGTGGTGAGGTAGAAGCTGCTGAAGATACAACTGAAAAAGCTCAAGATATTGTGGACGTTTCAAAGGAGGAAGGGAGGGTTGAAATGGCTTGGGACAGCTCTGATGTCAAAGTTGAAGACGATGAGGTTGCCTCCGATGTCATGGAGGAGGATAAAACTGCTGGATCAGTTGAAGATATTGCAGACGTTACAGAGGAGGAACCTTCTGTTTTGCAAGAAGACATAGATGAGGAAACAGAACCTGAAAAGGTTGAGGATATCTCTGATTTTGCAGAGGATGAATCAACTGATATGACCTCTGATGCTACAGATGTGAAGGACATGGATGATACCTCAGATGTTGTAACAGCAGATGATGAAGTTACTGAAACAGTTGAAGATATTTTGGATGTTACAGAGGAGAAACTTTCTGATATAGCAGAAGTCATAGATGAGGAAAAAGTAACTGAAAAGGTTGACGATATCTCAGATTCTGCAGAGGATAAATCAACTGAAATGACATCTGATGCTACAGATGTGAAAGACATTGACGATGCCTCAGATGCTGTTACAGAGGAGGAAGAAGTTACTGAAACAGTTGAAGATGCAGATGTAACAGCAGAGGAACCATCAGATATACCCGAAGTCATAGATGAGGAAACAGCGACTGAAAAGGTTGAAGATATCTCAGATTTTGCAGAAGACAAATCAACTGAAATTACTGAATCTGATGCTACAGATATGAAAGACATTGATGATACCTCAGATGTTGCTACAGAGGAGGAAGAAGTTACTGAAACAGTTGAAGAGATAGATGTTACAGAGGAGGAAACATCTGATATTCCAGAAGTAATAGATGAGGAAATAGCAACAGAAAAGTTTGAAGATATCTCTGATTTTAAAGAGGACGAATCAGCTGAAATGACCTCTGATGTGACAGAAGATATTGATGCTGTTATAGAGGAGGAAGTAGTTACTGAAACAGCTGAAGATATTCCAGATGTTACAGAGGAGGAAACATATGATATGCCAGAAGTCATAGATGAGGAATTAGCAACTGAACAGGTTGAAGATATCTCTGATTTCGTAGAGGACGAGTCAACTATGATGACCTCTGATGTGACAGAAGACACTGATGAGACCTCAGATGTTGTTACAGAGGAGGGAGAAGTTACTGAAACAGTTAAAGATATTGCAGATGTTACAGAGGAGGAACCATCTGATATGCCAGAAGTCACTGACATTGATGATACCTCAAATCAAGATACCTCTGCAGTTATAAAGGAGAAAGAATCAACTGAAACAATTGAAGAAGCAGCAATTGAAACAGCAGAAGGTACTTCCTATGTTACAACCAAAACTGAATTAGATAATATAGATGAAAATGAATTTCAGAAAATTCCCAGTGTTACAGAGGAGGATGAAGAACCTGGAAAAGTTAAACATACTCCTGATTTCATAGGTGAGGAAGAACAACCTGAGGCAGATGAAGATGCCAGCACTGAAGAAATAGCCAAAGAGTCACTAGAAAAAGAACAGCCACCTGAATTGGCTGAAGCTACTCCAGATACCATCTGTGTGAAGGAAAAGATTGAAGCAACAGAACTTGATGATCTTGAAGTCCTGGGTAAGGATGACATGAAAGTGGAAGGCAAGGAGGAGAAGGAAGAAGTGGCAATTGCTGATGATGAAAAGGGCACGAAAAACCTGGAGAATGATCTAGATGAAGATGAGGTTGAGGTTTTAAAAGAGGAGACTAAAGATCAAACTATCTTGGGAACCACTGCTGGTGAAGATGACCATGATGATGAAGAGGAGCTTGTCCTTTCTCCTGTCCAGCAGGACCTAACAGACAGAGATGATGAAAATAACAATAACAATGACAGGAAGAGAGATGCCATAAAAAGAGGCCTGAGCGGGAGAAAAACATCAAAGAGTAATTCCACTGAAACAGATGACCAAGAAGCTCACAAGCATCATCATGAAGGTATAGAAAAATTTTGTATCCTTAACAAATAGGGGAAAGTGTTAGTTCAGTTGACAGATGGCAACCATGTCAATAGATGACATTAATAACAAATTATAATTCACTTACCAAAATTGATCACTAAATTAAGACTGTTCATTATTATTATCTTGTTAGTTTAAATTAACAATTTAATAAAAGTAACTATGCAGGATCTTAACATAGCTAACTACCTAAATTTGCCTTCATATTCCCCTTATTGCACATTAAACAATAAATATTTATTAATTGTTGTTGTATAAATAACATTATAATAACATTATATGTAATATAACTGACAATGTATTAATAGTGCCAGCTATACTATAGTTCTAGATCAATAATTTGATTGGCCAAGCAGTGTTCAAATTCTTGTTAGAATTCTATGGGCCACAACTAAACTGTTTGTTGGCCAAGTACAAATGAACTAATCAGGTGGCCATAATGCATCTGAGATGTCAGTTACTCTATGTTAACTTTGTTTATAGAACATAACAGGCTGTTTATCTGTAGGTATATATCTATACATCACTTTGATATTGCATCAGTTTTGAAGAACACAGTTATCACTCGTCTCTTACAAATTGGACTTGGAAGAAGAACAAATTGATGGATGAAGATGAAGTTTCATTCACTGTTGCTTCTACTTCACCTCTGCTTCTGGAAAGATGCTTAAAAGAGGAGCAAAAACACAGCTGGAGGATTCTCTAAAGGACTCTGCTGCTGTACAAGTTTCTATATATAAAACTAGAGAGAGCTATTTGATGTTATTGATCAATTACACACTGTGCACTGTAAGAATTTTAGCATCTTTTGTTCAATATTTTTTCTTAGGAAAAGTCCATGTAATGTTATATAGGCCTATAGGGTATTTTTCTTTTCTGTTTTAGTGAACATTTTTAGTGTAATTTAGAATTACTTTCATTAGGAAAACCACACAAAATACTTCTTTGCGCTGATTTGTAAATAATTACAGTGTCTTGATTATTTGCGAAGCTGTTTATGTTGCATAATTCAATTATTTCATTAAGAGAATTAATTATTTAATTGATCCATTATACATTATTAAGTTTGCCGTCTAACACAATGACTTGGCTGAAAACCACTTTGCTGCTTTACAAGTACTATTAATGTTAAATTAACACATTTATAGTGCACTAATTCATGCCCTAATTCTCATTGTTCATTAATCATGTGGATGTTAAAACGTGTAACTTTCATTTAACATTTACTCATGATTTCAGTTCTTGAACAAGTGAAAGAAGCCAAAGAGAAAAAAGCTAGAGAGGAGATATACAAAATCATTCAAGGTGAATGGTTTGTTGTTTTCTTCAGTGCTTGCACACTGTAAAATACTGTGCTTGTGCAGAATGAAAACTGCATTTTAAGAGAAAAATGATAGAACTGTGACACAATATCTTTTCTGTTCTTCCAGATATGAGGGAGAAGAAGGCTGATGGTGAAGAGGAAGAGATAACATTGCAACAAATAAACATAACAGTAGAAAAAGTCAAGAAAAAAAAAGAACATGAGAAAAAGGAGATAGAAAAGGCTAAAAGAAAAGAGAAATCCAAAGAGGACAAGACTCGAAAACCAACAAGTAAGACTGATAAAACATACTGAACTTATCTACTTACTGTAGGATATCTAATTTCTCTTTTGTGAAAAGCTCAACATCCACATTTAGATTGTAGATTGCTCTGTTCTTCACGATGAAGGTTGAAGGCTATGGTCAAGACCTACAGTTGCTTATAGATTACATGTAAAACCCCACACCTCTGTTTCAATAGCTAATATATGTGTATATGTATACGAAATGTGTTCTAGAAAAGGACACCAAGAAAAAACCTGCCAAAAAGGTCAAGGTGACTAAAGTGGATGAGGAACCTCCTCTAAAAAAGAAGAAATCTGGTACGTGATGCACTAATGCCAAAATAAATAAAGCTTTGCTTGCTCATTACACTGTCTGAGGGTTAATGTACAGTTTTTAATTGATACACTGTATATTTCAGCTTTAGTCCATTATAATGTTTATTTTGATATTTTATTTTATTTTTTGTAGTATAAAATATTGCTACACTGTCAAAAAAAAAAAAAAAAAGTTGAGCAAACTTAAAAGTTTAAGGCAACCAGCTTCAGCAGGTTTTTGAGTTTTCTCAACTTAGTTTTTAGGAGATTTTTTTAAACTTTTTGTTGTATAAACTTAAAACAACAAGTTGAGAAAACTCAAAAATCTGCTGAAGCTGGTTGCCTTAAACATTTAAGTTCTCTCAATTTTAGATTTTTTTTACAGCACTGTAAAAAAAAATAAAAATAAAAAGTTGAGCAAACTTAAAAGGTTTAAGGCAACCAGCTTCAGCAGATTTTTGAGTTTTCTCAACTTGTTGTTTTTGTTTAAGTTTATACAACAAAAAGTTGAGAGAACTCAAAAATCTCCTACAAAAATAAGCTGAGAAAACTCAAAAATCTTCTGAAGCTGGTTGCCTTAAACTTTTATGTTTGCTCAACTTTTTTTTTTTTTTTTTTACAGTGTACAGTAGTTTTTATATGACGCTCACATGATCATTATGCGTTTTTACAAAGCTGTCTAAAAAAACTCAATAGAAAATATAATATTACAAAATTCTAATGTATACAATTTCATATGCGCAGGACCTGAGAAAAAGGTTAAACCAGCAAAGAAAGGTATCAAACACATCCTGTTCATGGACAATATATTTCAATGTTGTTGTTTTAATAATAATAAAAATTCCCACAAAGTCCACAAACATTCCTAAATTTAATATATCACACAGAAGCCAAAATTGTGAAACAAAATGATGTATTTTACGCATGTCTATAACAGCCAGCTCACCGCCAACTATTGTTTCTATTGTATCATAGATGCTGAGATGGCCAAGGACAAAATCAAAGCAGTACCTGTAAAGAAAAGTATGCATCTTGTGTGAAAAGGGATTTTCTGTTTGGTAAATTCTGAATTAACAGGAAATAAATGTAAATGCTTATTTTTCTGAAGCTGAAGTGGCCAAAAAAGTGACCAAACCAACACCATCGAAGAAAGGTGTTGTGTTGTGTGTTCTTGCTTTACTGAGCACACATAATGAAACAAATTCATAATTAAAGCACATTATGTGTGCACTTCCATTGTAATTGTCTGTTTTATATTGTCTTTTATATTTTTCCACTCATTTGCAGAGCCTGAAGTTACAAAAGAAAAGGCCAAACCAGCTCGTTCTAAGAAAGGTATCACCATGCATATTTAAAGTCTTGTATGAAAACTGATACTCCCATTTTAGATGTTTCTTTTGTTTAGAAATAAATCACATACTGCAAAGAAAGTTATTTTCCTGTCTGAAGTATTCACATTTTTGTAGAAAAAGCTGAAGTTATCAAAGAAAAGGCAAAACCAGCTCCAAAAGAAAAAGGTATGCTTGTCCTGTAAAAATATAGATTAAGTTTATCATACAAAGTTGTGTTTGTATCAGAGATAATATATTTTGTCTTTTAGTTGCTGAGGTTGTCAAGAAAAAAGCTAAGCCAGTAAAGAAAGGTACTTTGTATTGTATGTATTACTATTTATGAAGCATTGAAGCAACAGTTTTTTTCCGAATGTTTACAGAACCTGAGCTTATTAAAGAAAAGGTCCAGCCTGCACATTCAAAGAAAGCTACCAAGCTTGCATGTTTATCTGTAAACATATTTTGGCTGAAAAATGTGTCCTTTAAGGGTTAGAGATCCTGTAACTCCTGTATCCTCTGTAACTTTGAGGTTGATGATCACACCGTAACATTCCTCATCTTATGCATGCTTATTCAGTTTCAAAATCCATATGGGCTACATAGATGTTGCAAACAACAGGTTTAACTAGTAAATTTTTAACTGAAGATTCATTGAAACATTTTACATCTTCTTATTTCATATTACAGCTGAAGCTCCCAAGGAAAAAGCTAAACCTTTGAAGAAAGGTATGTTTTCTTGTCTGTTTCTCCTTAAGTATTTTCTAATCAGTTTTATTGCATGATTTAATGCATGTCATGCATTGCTGCAACCTTAAGCTGCAAAAACAAAACTGTTCAAGAAAAAAGAGTTACTATATTTAAGATTTTAACCCCTGACCTTTGAAAAATGTTTACTAAATATGCATTGAAAGTAATTTTGTAATTATTTCAAAAGCTGAAGCCAAGGATAAACCACCAGCACCTGTTAAAAAGGGTATAAAAAATGCTGAATGTATCTTTGCTTATGTATAGTAATTATATTTACTTCTAGAAGCTGAAGTTGCTGTCAAAAAAGCAAAAGTTGCTCCTGTAAAGAAGGGTAAGACATTCCACAGACAATAAATGCCATTCTAAACAAAATGCAATGTTTTTCTATGTGTCATTAACTGCTGATGTTGATGAAATTACAGAGTCTGAGGTTCCCAAAGAGAAGGCCAAACCAGAGCCCTCGAAGAAAGGTAAAAAGAGAAGGCAAAACCAAGAGATTCCAAAACCTGAACTATAAAATTGCAGCAGTTTTAATTTTCATGCATTTAATTCTTGCTCTTATGTCTATCTATTGTATGGTATGGTGTTATCTACTATTTTAGCTAACATTTAATTTTGAAGAAACCAGTAACATATTGATGCATTTTAGCAGCTAAAGAGAAAGAAAAACCTGTCCCTGTGAAGAAAAGATGACTCCTGCTATTAAACTTATATTAATAATAATTTTTCCATTGTATAATGTGTTGTTTGAAATTGTTTTTACACCCGTGCTCTTATATACAGTATATAGATTCAAATGGAAATATTCATTTTGTGTATAAATATTCTTTTGTGATGACCTGTTACTGTTTATATAAAAAAAGTTGAAGACAAAGCAAAACCAGCACCCCAAATGAAAGGTGCTTGATTTTTAGATAGACAACCAATTCAAATCTAAACAAATAATGTCATTCCATACTTTTAGCCGAAGCCCCCAAAGAGAAAGATAAAGCTGTTCCAGTAAAGAAAAGTATCACGTTTTGAACTCTAAATTATGTATTTAATGTTAGAATATTTTCATTTTATTAGAAAATATTTTCAGTTTTAACTGCCAATATCCACTTAGTCAGTTAAAGAGCCTCAGATGAAAAGTTGAAATCAGCAAGTTGAAATGCTTTTCTCTTTTCTTATTTATTCAGAGGCTAAAGCTCCCAAGGACAAAATTAAACCAGCCCTTTTGAAGAAAGGTAGGATGCACTTAAAGCAACAGCAATTCATTTAAAAGTCATTTTTATGCATGACATTAGCTGAGCCTGCTGACTCATTTTCAGAGCCTGATGTTTCTAAAGAGAAAGAAAAACCACCAACTGCCAAGAAAGGTAACATGGAAATATGTGGCCTTGATCAGTTTTTTTTTTGTCAGTCTTGTATATAATTTATTGAATGTGTACCTCCATCTTTTTCAGAAGGGAAGCCAACAACCACTTCTGTTAAAAAAGGTAATTAGTAATTTTCCTTTCTTAAATTTATAGATGAGTGCATTCTTCCACTCTTAAACCTACTTTTCTTTGAATTGTAGAGCCTGCAGCTGCAGAAGAGAAAGTCAAACCAGTACCTTCAAAGAAAGGTTAAAAAAAAACTCTTTTCAAGTATTAACATTTTTAACTAATAGTTATTCATTACTTCACTTTCTAATGCATGCAATTATGATCATTTCAGATACTGAAGCTACTAAGGAGAAAGTGAAACCAGCCCCAGTTAAAAAAGGTACAGATTGATTTTATTGGACATATTTTTGCAGTGTTAATGATGCTAACTGCTAACATCACTGATGTACAGAGCCTGAGGTTTCCAAAGAAAAGGCCAAGCCAGAACCTTCAAAGAAAGGTAAAATGATGACAGTTGTTTTTATTGTTCAACATGCATATCTCGAAACGTTTATCACATACAGAAAAATGATTGAATCTTGCACAGAGGCTGAAGCGAAGGCAAGAGAAGAGATGTCAAAACCAGCACCAGCTAAAAAAGGTACAGTCCTCATGCTCTGTATTTGAAGGTAATAGTAAAAGATCCTGATTTTCTGAAATATTATCCTGCAAATCCATCCATTAAGATGCGAGTTTGTTTGATAAGAAAACTTTCTGAATATTTGACATTATTTAAGCATGTACATTAGCTCTACATAAAACTTTTACCAAGCAGTTTGGCTTGATTTTTAGAGCCTGAAATTATTAAAGAGAAGAAGAAACCTCCAAAGAAAGGTAATAATTTTCAAATGTGAAAAGATGCACAAGGTACTACTCTTGTGTTCATGTAATTTAGAAATAAATGTTGATGTTAAACTTTTTATTCTTTTAGAAGCTGTAAAAGAAAAGCCCAAACCTGCTTCTGTAAAGAAAGGTATTTATACTGTACTACTTAACACAAGTGTTTATTTCTGGCCAGTAACAAGTTAAAACTTTACCTGGTTATATCAATACAAAGAAGGATCTTTAATTATTTGTTTTATCTGAATATGAGCACATGAGACACCCCACTGAATATGTTGTTGATTTTCCATTTTTCACAGAACCTGAAGTTCCAAAAGAAAAAGCAAAACCTGAACCTACCAAAAAAGGTTAACTGTCTACATAGTTTATCATGTTTTTGAAGTGGTTCATTGTTTTGTGCATTGTTTTTTTCTTTTTTTGTGTAAAAATTAGTGGTGTCAAAATTAGCGCGTTAACGCATGCGATTAATTTTTTCTGATTAACGCGTTAAAAATATTTAACGCAATTAACGCAGGGGCGGGGCTAGGGTTGGCCACCCCATTCGCAACTGCTGCCTCTGTCTCTTTTTCCAGAAAAGGATTGCGTTTATTTAGATGCAGAACGTCTTTATGACCACATCAAGCGGGAGGCGTTTCAGACGCTCTAACTTCGCCTCCGCGCCAGGCGCGAGTCAAACGAGCGCGGAAAAGATACTGTGCTTGTAGCGCGCGCTCTTTAAATACACGCACAAAGGTGCTGGCGCGCGCTGTAGCCTGTATCATTTCATATCAAACAGCGAAAGAAACTACGTGCATGCAATGTCCTAGTTATGCCGTCAGTTAAGGCATGAAGTTACCAAAAAGGCGATTAAAGCTGCCTTAAAACTGCGTGCGTGCATGCATGCAATATGTTATATATGCGTCACATTTAAGAACATGCCTCTGAAATGGTTTTAAAAACTGTCCTGAGGCACCCCAGCACTGTCTCTCTTATCTAAAACACCCGATTCAACTCGTCCGCTCATTAGTAGAGACTTTAAGACCTGAAGTGGGTCAGAAAAGGTAAAGAGAGTTGCATGTCGTTCAGCAGCAGCAGCTTTTAAAGCTATAGCAGGCAAATAAGCTAACAACCAGCTGCTGTTATGTCTATTAATCCAAGAACCAAAGAAAAAAAGAGGAAATCAATCACTTTTATAGCTTTAAGGGGTTCATCTATATTTAATTTAGAATTTAGTGTTTGGTAAGTATTCATTTTCTGTATATTTCTGCTGAAAGACCTAGTAGCTAAATATGTAATTTATTAGAATAGGTTCATGTGATGATTGTTTTAAGTTCACTTAAATTAGAAGTTAAGTCTAATAAATGTTAAAATTTATAGATCTAAATTATACTGTAATGCTGACTGGCTACAGTCAATGGTTAAATATTCAGGGGAAAAAACTTTTATAGAGACATCAGTAGTATTGATATCAGTGATGCTGGCCTTCAATCATAAAAAAGATGCCATTAAAGAAATATTAAAAAATATACTGTCTTTATGTTGTTTGTACATTGTACATTTGAAGATTGAATGTATTGCAATATAAAAGTATATTTAAAAACTTTAATGTTAGGTGGAATTAATCGCGATTAATCGCGATTAATTTTAGAAAAATGTGCGATTAATTAGTTAATTTTTTTTAATCGATTGACAGCACTAGTAAAAATATATTCTGTATAATATTATATATTTCAGAGGCAGAGGTTGCCAAGGACAAACT
Source organism: Tor tambroides (assembly GCA_021397915.2). Classification (NCBI taxonomy): domain Eukaryota; kingdom Metazoa; phylum Chordata; class Actinopteri; order Cypriniformes; family Cyprinidae; genus Tor; species Tor tambroides. Next base: position 195,495 of record JAFVLL020013018.1, on the reverse strand, counting down.
TAAACCTGTCACTGTGAAGAAAGGTATGGATAAGTCTGTGATTACGGTATAATTGCTATACAACATTAAAAGGGAACAGGAAATGTTAAACCGAACCTGGAAATCTGGGAGAATTATTTTAATAATAATTGAAATAATAATTTATTCAGTGTTAAAGGGGTCATATATATATCACGTTGCTAAAAAGAACATAATTTGGTGTAATGCAATGTGTTTATGCGGTTTAAGGTTCAAAAAACACATTATTTTCCATATACTGTACATTATTGTTGCTCTTCTATGCCCCGCCTTTCTGTAACGTGTCGATTTTTACAAAGCTCATCGTTCTGAGAAGCAAGGCGTGCTCTGATTGGCCAGCTATCCAGTGCGTTGGGATTGGCCGAATACCTCAAGCGTGAGATGGAAATGTTACGTCCCTCACCGTATTGTGATGCCGTGTCCCGGCACGACGACACAAAAACAATAAAACCCATTATAAACGAGGCATTTGTTGCATCCAGTGGGGACATAATTACTGATTGTAATGACTTATACTGTCTTTTTACGCGTCGCGTTGCATCGTGCCGTGTAAACATTACCGTGTCTGCATTTGTGATCGGAGAAACGACAAACAACAAGCACTACTCTACACTGCTCAAAACTCGCGTTTGAATAGTCAGTGGCAAATTCTTTAAATAAGAAAACGTACTTACAGGCTGTGAGTCAAGCCAGATATCCTTCAAAGTTAGGTGCCTCACTTTATAGAAACAGCCTTTGAGCAAGCTAGCATTGTAGACTCTCTTCCAGGTTCAGGGAAATAGTCCTCCGTAAATCGCTGCACACACTCCATCTTTGGGTTGAACTGTTCTGGAACAGTGTTGTAAATACAACTTAACCACTGATTTCTAGTTGTGTCCTCTTTTGGAAGCCCAAACAAAGTACTTTCACTTTCACAATGAAACACAGCATCTCCAGGACATGGCGCCGGCGGCAGCAACAATACTACAGCGAGGATATAGTTCCGCCTTCTTTCATTGCGTATACGTTTGGGTGGTGTTTTGCAAATCTTCCCACACCATGACGTAGACATGTGGGGGCGTGTTTGAACGAGCCGTTTTAGGAGGGCGTGGTCGAGTCTTAACTTTTATAAAGAATATCTCTTTGATTTTGAGACTTTAGTCTTTGCAACTTCAGGGATCTTATCTATGCACAAACAGCTTGTAACACTCCAAAGATAAAGGAAAACTTGAAATCGCATCATATGACCCCTTTAATGTATTAAAAACAATTAGACATTCAAGCAGCACATAATCTTATGAAATATATCTGAATGTTTTGCAGAACCTGCTGTTGCAGTTGAAAAGGCAAAACCTAAACCTGCCCCAAAGAAAGGTACAATTATTTAACAGTTTGTATGGCAAAATTACAAAATCAATTTTTCTAAGCATAGTTTCAGAGGCTGAAGCTGCTATAAACACGTCTTTGCTGAACTGTTTTAAAACTGAAATATCATTCTGTTTGTAGAACCTGAAGTTACCAAAGGGAAAGCTAAACCAGAATCTGCAAAGAAAGGTATCACATAAGGATGTAGTTTATGCAGTAAATATTTGCAAAATTTACTATCAAGCAAGACTGATGTGTCATATTCCAAGCTTTTTTAGGTTTCATAAATTCCTTGTTTTGCAGAACCTGAAATAACCAAAGAAAAACCCAGGGCACCAAAGAAAGGTATGTAATATTGTTTGTGAGAACAATAATATTGTATTAATATTTTCTCCTATCAGATTTTAAGACAATGATAGTGTTTTGCTTGCTTTGTTTTCATCAATGTTAGAAATCACATATTCTACAAACACATTTTAAAAATGATGTTAAAGAAAATAATTTATAGTATCAAAATATTTACTCATCATTGACATTTCAGAGGCTAAAATTGTCAAGGAGGAAGCTAAACCAGCTCCTGTAAAGAAAGGTATTGTTGTTAAGTGAAATTAGGAGTCAAATGAACATTTCCCCAAACAAATTAATGAACATGTATGCTAAAAAGCCATTTTGTTTCCTCTTTTTTATCACTTCAGAGGCTGAAGTCATCAAAGATGTTAAACCAGCCCCTGAGAAGAGAGGTTTGAGTTACCATTATTGTAGCCATTATTGTTAAATATCAATTTAAAAATTATCCAAGGACATTCAAACATGATGCTAAAGAAAACCTTTTACAATCTCTAAATATTTTCACATCATTGCCATTTCAGAGGTCATCAAGGAGAAAGTTAAACCAGCTCCTGTAAAGAAAGGTATGGATGTCAATGAAATCATCCAGCATATGCTGTTGTTTTCTACTGTAATGATCATTTCTTGCATTAAATCTACTTTACAGAGCCTGAAGTTGCTAAAGAAAAGACACCTGAACCAAAACCCAAAAAAGGTTAGTGCCTGAACCTTTGAAAACATTTACTGAATATTTTACATTTCATCAGCAGTCAGTTTAATTATTCTATAGCGAGATACTTTATCCTACCATTTCAAGTTGCTTGACATTATTGAGTAAATTATTCATCTGTTTTAAAGAGCCTGAAGTTATCAAAGAGAAACCAGCACCTCCAAAGAAAGGTAATAAGATACAGTATATGCTTTATCAACATTTACAGCAATGAATACTAGATTAGACTAAATCTCATACAGATATTTTCACATTACAAGTTTTCCAACTTATCCTTGTAACCCCTTACAGCTGAGGTTCCAAAGGAAAAGGCAAAACCAGTCCCGGAAAAGAAAGGTATAAATCACTTTAATCATTTTAATTTATTATGTAACACTGTAACACATCTGCTAATGTAAAAAAAAAAACCAATTTTGACTGTTCTTTACTGCTGTGTTTTCCAGCACCTGAAATAATGAAAGAAAAACCAAAGCCAGCTCCAAAGAAAGGTATCCAAGTTCATTTAACTATAATGTCAAAACCTTTTTCCTGGCCAGTTTTAAGACAATGCGAATGCTTTAAATATTTATATAAACTTCATTTTAGAAGCTGAAGTCATCAAAGAGAAAGTAAAACCAGCCCCTGAGAAGAAAGGTTTGAGTTACCGTTATTGAAACTTTTTATATTTTTATTATCCATTTCATGTATGCTTCCGTTTCCTCAGATTGACATTTTACCCAAGCTAATCGCATTTCAAATTGCCTATTTATAATTACTCTGCTACATTATTTTATAGAGGCTGAAGTCATTAAGGAGAAAGTAGCTCCTGTTAAGAAAGGTGTGAATATGAATGAAATAATCATATACTTTAGGTTTCAGCTGTATGATTCATTCATCACGATATGTTATTGTCTCATAGAGCCTGAAGTTTCAAAAGAAAAGGCACCTGAACCAAAACCGAAACCCACAGAGAAAGGTGTTATTATGCTATATTTACTGTTTATATTATAAAATATGCAGTTTTGAAAAAAATACCTCATATGCATATTTTCATATAAGGTTTTTCTAGAAGCTAATATCAATTAACCTTGTGATGTCTTTTCAGTTGAGGTGCCAAAGGAAAAGGAAAAACCAGTCGGTACATATCTAGTTTACCTGTCGATTCAAAAACCCTTTTACTAATTATGTAATGCAGCACCTTATAGATTAAGATCTGTACATCTGCAAATTCTAAGGTTAAAAACTCATTTTTTTGCAGCAGCAGAACCTGAAATAACAAAAGAAAAACACAAACCTGTGCCAAAGAAGGGTAAATAGTTTTTCCACTGGCCTTTTGTAAGATAATGCTAATCATTTGCATTTTTCTATATTATTTATTTGTATTTATTTATATTTTAGAGGCTGAAGTCATCAAAGAGAAAGTTAAACCAGCTCCTGAGAAGAAAGGTTTGATTTGCTGCATTAAGAATTAAATGACCATTTTCTGTAACAACATGTATGATTAAACATTATGATCATTTTAGAGCCTGAAGTCATTAAGGAAAAAGTTAAACCAGCTCTTGAGAAAAAAGGTGAGTTCATTTTGATATTTTATCTCATCAGTTTTAAAGATAATATTAAAAACAAAAACTTCAACAGTCACCACATTGCCTTTTCAGAGGCTGAAGTCAAGGAGGAAGCAAAACCAGCTCCTGTAAAGAAAGGTATGGATGTGAAATGATTTTGTTCATCACATTAAAATGATTTTCTCATGGAACAAGTTTCATGTCAGTTGTTTTAATTAATGTTTCATATTTTCACAATTTCAGAAACTGAAGTTATCAAAGAAAAAGCCAAACCAGCCCCTGAGAAGAAAGGTTTCATTTATTGTTACGAAACATTTTACACAAGCTGTTACTGTTATTAAAATATTAAATCTTCTAAATATTGTATATCATTGCTATTTCAGAGGCTGAAGTCATCAAGGAGAAAGTTAAACCAGCCCCTGAGAAGAAAAGTATGGATATCAATGAAAGTTAATATTTTTTAGCTAAATTTAATATAACACTGATGTTTTGGTTTCTCTTGATATTTTTTAAACCAGTTCCTCTAAAGAAAGGTGTTTCTGCTTTAATGCTTCTACTGTGTGCTACAGAAACACACAGTATTAAACACATTATTTATTTATAAGAACAGCTTTAGTTTTTTAACACAAAATAGATTAAAGTTGTTTTTTCTTAATATTTTAGAGGCTGACGTCATCAAAGAGAAAGCTAAACCAGCCCCTGAGAAGAAAGGTTTGATTTACTATGTTAATATTTAAAAATTTCCTCTAAGCAAAATTTTAAATTGCACAAAAGGATGTCTTTGGATCCTTCTAAATATTTTTGCATTATCATCATTTCAGAGGCTGTAGTCGTTAAGGAGAAAACTAAACCAGTCCCTGAAAAGAAAGGTAAGAGCTATTATCTTAGCTTCAGAAGTGATTTCACTTTGTGGTAAAAATAAAGCTAATAAACACATTTTACGATAATGCGAAAAAGACATTAACTATCTCTAAATATTTTTAAAACATTGCCATTTCAGAGGCTGAAGTCATCAAGGAGAAAGTTCAGCCAGCTCCTGTAAAGAAAGGTGCATGAATTTAAATGAAATCCTCCTGCATATGCTGATACTTTCTGCTGTATGATGAATCGCATGAATTAAAACAGATTCATTTTAAACACTTTATAGAGCCTGATGTTGCAATAGAAAAGGCTCCTGAACCAAAACCCAAAAAAGCTGAGATGTTTTCTCACAATTCTTGTTTGAGACATTGGTCAATCAAATAAAAACAAAAATTAAATAAAGTGATTTATTGTGCTTGTTAACATTAGATTAAATATGTGCATTTTACTGCATTATTTGACATAATTAAAGGCTCTGTTTTGCTTTGTAGAGCCTGAAGTTACTAAAGAGAAAGCTAAACCGACCCCTGGGAAGAAAGGTTTGATTTACTTTGTGTTCAGTTTTCATTGTCGTTATCAGAATGGAATTCTTTCTCTAAACATATTTGCAATATGATTATTATAGAGGCTGAAGTCATCAAGGAGAAAATTAAACCAGCTCCTGTAAAGAAAGGTATGAATATGAAATCATCCTCTGTATACTTTTGTTTTCAATGTATGATGATTATTCATAACACAAAACCATGTTTGCATCTTAAATGACCTGTTAATTTGTGAATGCATAGCAAGTACTGTCAGTTTATTGACTCTAGCCACTTGGCTTTTATGAATACTGCAAAGAACATTATGATAATTCATGCCATGAGAAGCTTTCCTTTTTTAACATTAAACTCTTCTGTTTTGCAGAACTTGAGATAATTAAAGAAAAACCCAAGCCAGCACCAAAGAAAGGTATGCCTACTTACATTTATTTGTGTTTACACTATCTCTCAGATAAATGTAATATGTTAAAATGTTTTGCAACATTTTAGAGGCTGAAGTCATCAAAGAAAAAGCTAAACCAGCTCCTGAAAAGAAAGGTAGAAGTTATAATTTCATGCTTGGTTTCATCCAAACTTAAAAATCAAGTTAATATGTTGCCTTAAAAATTTAAATATAAAAATAATATAAAATAGAATCTTTCACATTCTCTAAATATTTTCCCATCATCTGATTTTTCAGAGGCTGAAGTCAAGGAGAAAGCTAAACCAGCTCCTGTAAAGAAAGGTATGGATGTCAGTGACATTATCTTGCATTGCTGATTTTGACATTATAATGATGATCAAATATCACATGCAAAAATATTGTTTTATAGAGCCTGAAGTTGCTAAAGAAAAGGCTCCTGAACCAAAACCCAAAAAAGGTGAGTTTTTCCCATAGGCCTTCTAGAACATTTGTATCAGAAATATGGCTGGTCTAATTATAGCAAAAAAAAAAAAAGCTTCATTGTTTGACATGATGAAACTGAAGTATCCTTCTGTTTTGTGTTTTATAGAACCTGAAGTTGTTAAAGAGAAAGCTAAACCTGTCCCTAAGTTGAAAGGTTTGGTTTACTGTGTTAACAATTAAATGAACAATGTCTGTGAGCAATATTTTGCTAATAATGTGTTAAAATTATTTTAGAAGCTGATGTCATCAAGGAAAAAGCTAAACCAGCCCCTGAGAAGAAAGGTAGAAATGATCATGTGTGCTTTTACCTCAAGTAAAAGTTAATATTTTCCCTCAAAAAAATCTTTAAATGTTCACGTTCTTTCCTTTCAGAGGCTGAAGTCATCAAGGAGAAAGCTAAACCAGCTCCTGTAAAGAAAGGTGGGGATGTCAACAACATTTTCTTGCATTGACATTATAATGATCATTTATCACATGTACAAATACTGTCTTAAAGAGCCTGATGCTGTTAAAGAAAAGGCTCCAGAACCAAAACCCAAAAGAGGTGAGTTTTTTTCCTCTCAATTCTTTTTGCATTGTAAACTTTTACCAAAAATATGGCCAATCTATTTATAGCAAAAAAGCTTTAACTGGTTAACATTATGAAACTGAAATATTCTTCTTTTTTCTGTTTTGTAGAGGCTGAAGTCATCAAAGAGAAAGCTAAACCTGTCCCTAAGAAGAAAGGTTTGATTTACTGTCAACTATCATGTGATACAAATATTATATAAATATTTGTATATTATCATCATTATAGAGGCTGAAATTATTAAGGAGAAAGTTAAACTAGCTCCTATAAAGAAAGGTATGGATTCAGTTCAAAAATCTGCACATATTGATATTTTACAGAGCCAGAGGTTCCTAAAGAAAAGGCACTTGAACCAACACCAGAACCTGCAAAGAGAGGTATTATATGTGTGTTTTTCTGGTAATCTGTGTGATTTTGAATATTTGAAAGTTATGTTTCAGTTTTTAATGTTTTGCTCTGAAACATTCTTATTTATCTTCCAAAACCTTTCAGTTGAAGCTCCAAAGGAAAGGGCGAAACTAATCCCTAAAGAAAAAGGTACACATTTAGTATATGTCCTAATACTGCTGATTTATCAGCATATCAGTAGATGTTGGCAAAAACAGTCAATTATGGCTCGTTTATATGCTTGCTTTGCTAGTATTACAGAAATGTGTATTACAGGATATTTTACAACTTATGTGTTAACTTATAACATCACAGCTGCTATTTTAAAGATTACATCGGACGTTAAACCCTCATGTTTTGCAGCACCTGAGATAACTAAAGAAAAACCAAAACCAGCACCAAAGAAAGGTACCGCAATTTTTCATAAGAATAAAGCCATAAAATCCTTGATTTTAAGTAAATGCTAATGCTTTTATGTTATCATCATGTTAGAGCCTGAAGTCAAGGAAAAGGCTAAACCAGCCCCTGAGAAGAAAGGTAAGAGTAAACTCTTTTTTTGGTGATTTTTTTTTTTCCTGGTGTTAAAGATGAAGTTATAATTTTCTCATAAATATATTTTACGATGTCTTATATTATCTCATACCTCTCATTATCATTGCTATTTCAGAGGCTGAAGTCATCAAGGAGAAAGTTAAACCAGCTCTTGTAAAGAAAGGTATGGATGTCAATGAAATCGCAATGTTACTTTTGCCTTCCCACTGTATAATGACTCAATTACCACATGAAAAAATACTGTTTTATAGAGCCTGAAGTTCCTAAAGAAAAAGCTCCTGAACCAAAACCCCAAAAAGGTGAGTTTGCACATAATATGTGCTTTAATGTAAACTTTTCCCCTTGCAGATTAGTATAAAACTAATATATGTATTTTGTTTTCTCTAAATGTGTATATTTTTACAATTTTAGTACCTGAAGTCATCAAAGAGAAAGTAAAACCAGCCCCTGAAAAGAAAGGTTTGATTTTGTTTGATTTTAAATGAACACTATCAATGAGAAAAAGGTTTATGCTAAAAACAGTTTATCTTTTCAGAGGCTGAGGTCAAGGAGAAAGCTAAACCAGCCCCTGAGAAGAAAGGTATGGTTTTTTTCACATGGTGTAATTTTATCCTGTGTTAAGGATGAATTTAATATAAGATTTTAAATATTATTAAATATTAAATATTATATTATAGATCTCTAAATATTATTGCCATTTCAGAGGCTGAAATCATCAAGGAGAAAGTTAAACCAGTTCCTGTAAAGAAAGGTATGAATATCTTATAATTAAATCATTCTGCATATGTTGTTACTTTCCCCTGTATAATGATTGAATTATCACATGAAAAAATACTGTTTTACAGAGCCTGAAGTTCCTAAAGAAAAGGCTCCTGAACCAAAACTTAAAAAAGGTGGGTTTATTTCCCAACCCAAGAAGATAATGTCATTTAAAAAAAGTAATGTAAACTTTTATCCTGGCAGTTTAGAGTAATACTCTAATATATGTATTTCGTTTTCTCTAAATGTTTGTATTTTCAAAATTTTAGAAGCAGAGGTCATCGAAGAGAAAGTAAAACCAGCCCCTGAGAAGAAAGGTTTGATTTACTGTTAACAATTAAATAACATTATCAATGAGGAAAAATCTAAAATTGTTTAAAAAAAAAATAGTCCCCACTAAATATTTCTACATTATTCCTTTTTAGAGGCTGAAGTCAAGGAAAAAGTTAAACCAGCTCCTGTAAAGAAAGGTATGTGTGTTTGTGAAATCAACTCGTGTTGCTGTTACACAACTGTGTACTGATAAAATTATTACATGAAAAAATACTGTTTTATAGAGCCTGAAGTTCCTAAAGAGAAGGGACCTGAATCAAAACCCAAAAGAGGTGATTTTTTTCTCAACACAGGTTGATAATCTGTGCTTCTTGTAAGCTTTTTGTATAGTGTAGTATATTAATACTGTATTATATGTATTTAGTCATCTCTGAATATGCTTATATTTTGACAGTTTCAGAAGTCATCAAAGAGAAACCTAAACCAGCCCCTGAAAAGAAAGGTAAGAGTTACCGATATTGTGGCTTGATATGTGCTCAAATTAAAGGCGAATCTGAAATTTACCCAAATTCAATGATGATACTAAAGGTTTCTCATTCTGTAAATATTTTCATTATTTCAGAGGCTGAAGTCATCAAGGAGAAAGTTAAACCGGCTCCTGAAAAGAAAGGTATGAATATCAGTGAAATCATCCTGCATATGTTGTCACTTTCCACTGTATAGTGATAAAATTATCACATGAAAAAATATTGTTTTTTAGAGCCTGAAGTTCTTAAAGAAAAGGCCCCTAAACCAAAACCCCAAAAAGTTTTTTTTTTTCAACACAGACCGATAATGTGTGCTTTCATTGTAAACTTTTTAGAGGTTTAGAGGAGTACATTAATACTGTATTATATGTATTTAGTCATCTCTGAAGATGTTTATATTTTAAAAATTTCAGAAGTCATCAAAGAGAAACCTAAACCAGCCCCTGAAAAGAAAGGTAAGAGTTACCGATATTGTGGCTTGATATGTGCTCAAATTAAAGACGAATCTGAAATTTACCCAAATTCAATGATGATACTAAAGGTTTCTCATTCTGTAAATATTTTCATCATTTCAGAGGCTGAAGTCATCAAGGAGAAAGTTAAACCGGCTCCTGAAAAGAAAGGTATGAATGTCAGTGAAATCATCCTGTATATGCTGTTTTTTCCTCTGTATGATGAAGAATGTATTAAACTTCGTTGTTAGGTATTCTTCAAACTTAAATATTTACCTGATATTTTATTTATTTATTTTTTTATTATTATTATTACAGCACCTGAGATAACCAAAGAAAAGCCAAAGCCAGCATCAAAGAAAGGTAATGCAATTTATTTGTGAAAAACAATGTCAGAACTATTTTTTTAACTTTCTATTTTTGCCAGTTTTAAGATAAAGCTAATGCTTTAAATATTTAATATTTTCCCCATTATAGAGGCTGAAGTCATCAAAGAGAAAGCTAAACTAGCTCCTGAGAAGAAAGGTTTGATTTACTTTAAAATGTAATGAACAATTTTGAAAAGAATAGTCATGCTAAAAAATCTTTTTTATTTATTATTATCAACACTCTAGAGGCTGAAGTCGTCAAGGAGAAACCGAAACCAGCTCCTGAGAAGAAAGGTAAGAGTTTCTTATTGAAGCTTGATATGTGCTGTCAAGTTAAAGACCAGGCTCTAATTTACTCAAATCAAGTTTTTCTCATTCAACTAAATATTTTTTATTTCAGAAGCTGAAGTCATCAAAAAGAAAGTTAAACCAACTCCTGTAAAGAAAGGTATGGATGACAGTGAAAGCATCCTGCATATGCTGTTTTTATTTATGTATGATGTTTATTCATTACATAAATTAAAACGGTTTTCTAGAGCCTGAAGTTGCTAAAGAAAAGGTCCCTGAACCAGCACCAAAAATAGGTGAGATTTTCCCATAGCAACAATGAGAGAAAATACTTTATCTCAGCATTTCAAAAGCTAAATATGTTAAGAATATATTGGAGTCCATTGTCAGACTTGTTTGAAACGGAAATATCTGCCTAATTTTCTAAAATGGTTTGACGTTAAACCCCCATATTTTGCAGCACCTGAGAAAATCAAAGAAAAGCCGAAACCAGCACCAAAGAAAGGTAATGCAATTCATTTTGAAAGACAATGTCAAAACATATCATAACATAAGATAACGATAAAGCTTTAAATATATTATATTACCATGATTTTAGAGGCTGAAGTCATCAAAGAGAAACCTAAACCAGCTCCTGAGAAGAAAGGTTTGATTTACTGTTAACAAATAGCCATCATTCTTAAGCCAAATTAAAATGTTTGCTTTCTCTAAATATTCTTATGTTGTCATAATTGCAGAGGCTGAAGTCATCAAGGAGAAAGTTAAGCCAGCTCCTGTAAAGAAAGGTATTGATGTGAATAAAATCATCCGGTAATGATGTTGCTTCCCAATGTATGGTCATTCATCACATGAAACTGCTCTTTTATAGAGCCTGAAGTTCATAAAGAAAAGGCACCTGAACCAGTGCCAGAACCTACAAAGAAAGGTATTAATATATAGTGCCATCAATCTTTATCTTTTAACATTTGCACATTGCACATCTGAATACGATATGCATGTTTTCATATTTCAAGATTTTCTCAGAAACAAATATGTATTTATGTTTCGCTCCTTTTCAGTTGAGGTTCCAAAGGAAAAGGCAAAACCAGTTCTTAAAGAAAAGGGTACTTATCTAGTTGACATTTTAATTCAAAATTCACGTTACAAAATTGTCAATTAATTTGCTATTTGTCATGTGCTATTTTAAAGTTCTACTGCCATGTTTTACAGAACCCAAAATAACCAAAGAAAAGCCAAAGCCAGCACCAAAGAAAGGTACTTTTTTGTGAGATTAATGCCATTTAACATCTGATAGAATGAAGTTTAAGCTATATTCAACTATTTAATAATGTTAAATTAAAAGTTTTCCTTATCTGTGAGTTTTACAATTTATAAATGTTTTTCATCGTCTGTAATTCAGAAGCTGTAGTCATCAAAGAAGCAGCTAAAGCAGCCCCTGTGAAGAAAGGTATGAGTTTATTTGCTTCTATTTTTAGTGCAATATACTGTGTAGCAAATCATGTTTCAGCCTCTTAAAATAATCAGGTTATTTTAGTTGAGTCATCCATTTTTAGCCAAGCCATAGGGCTTTTTTCAATGTTTTTTATTACTCTTATTATTTTAGAGGCTGAAATTGTCAAAGAGAAAGCTAAACCAACCCCTGTGAAGAAAGGTTTGATCTACTATGCTCACAATCACATTACCACTGTTCCCAAGCAGAATATTATATCATGCTATATTAAGTCATTTATTTGCTCTAAATGTTATTTTATGAATGTTTTAGAGGCTGAAGTCATCAAGGAGAAAGCTAAACCAGCTCCTGAGAAGAAAGGTTAGAATTACCAATATTTTACCTCCAATATAAAGAAATTATTAGTAAATAATTTAAAGAAAAAAATCTTTTCAGTGGCTGAAGTCTTCAAGGAGAAAGTTAAGCAAGCGCCTGTAAAGAAAGGTATGGATGTCAGTGAAATCATCCTGCATGTAGTATTGCTTTCTTTTGTATGACTATTATATAAAATGATTATCACATGAAACAATACTGTTTTGTAGAGCCTGAAGTCTCGAAAGAAAAATTATTAGAACCAACACCTAAAAAAGGTGAGACCTTCGCACGTCTTTTACAAAATGTACTTATAATACTGTTGTGTATTGGTAATGAATAATTAAAGCCTTCATTTCACCAAGTTTCAAAACACTTCTGTATACACAGATGATGTTGGTCTTATTGGTTTGGACTTGGAGCTCCTGAACTCTATCAACCAAAAACTGTCTCTTCTGGACTTACTGAGGAAGGACATTGGTGAAATGAAGAGTGATCTGGAGTCCACTCAAAATCAAATCACACTTTTACGCATGGACAACAGAACAATCAAAGGTATTTTGTCCATGTTAGAAATACGGTGGATTTTGACATTATCAGGCTGAAAAAAAGGCTTGAAATTTCTTGGCTTATGTTAAACCACATGCTGCTTGTGTCTCTTACAGAGCCAGAAACTGTCGGTGTAAAGGTAAAACCAGCGGTCTCCAAGGAAAAGCTGAAAACAGCAAAAAAAGGTATTAAAACTTTTCAATTACACAAGCTGGTCATGAATTGTAGACATAATGAGCTATAATTAAACAGGAGCTGATTGCCCCTGTAATGTTCACATGCGAGTGAGTGAAAGATTTTTCTTTTCTAGACCGTGATGCTCTGATGAATGTTACTAAGACAGCACATATTAAAGCAGGTAATTCTCTTACACAACCTATTATTTTACTTGTTTATTCTCAGGATTTTTTTCTTTAAAAAATTTGCCAGATACAGTTTATTAATGAAACTGAAGCTTCATAAGAGCAATATTAGAATCGCAGTGTCTATTTAAATTAAGTGCAAATAGCCTGCCTTGTTGGCAGAGGCTATTTACACCAACTCCGCCCACCAACGTGTGATTGGGAACACTGAAAAAAGACGCTTATTAACTATCCGTTTCAGTGGCGTAGATGGTAAGGAGCATGCTTTTTGATGCGATCGACCCGAGTTCGAACCCGCCTTTTGCCGAACTTTTTTCAAATCTCATATCGCATCGGAAAGGAATTTATTTTCAATAAAAATGAAGGAAATTATCAAAAAGTTGAAAATAAAGTATCGGGTAGGTGTAGGGAGGGCTTTATCGTCCCAATAAGGTGGCATCCATTTAATAATTTGAATTAAAATTATAATTTACACTCAATACGTTATTATTGCGTACTGTTTTATAATGTACTACAATACTGAGGTGCAGATAATTGCCACTATTTGCAATAAGTAGTATAAATAGCAGAAAATCTTGCTATTTTAACATAGTGTAAATAGAATCTATAGCTATTTGCACTTAGTGTAAATAGCATATCGTTAAAAAATACTGCTATTTTCACTTGGTATAAATAGAATCTAATTGCTATTTACACTTAGTGCAAATAGCCGCTGCCTATTAGAATATGCTACATGATGCACTTTCAGTCAGATTGGCTCTTCTGCTTATGTATAATATTTATATGTATGTATAATATGTATCATTTATTTTATGTCTTACTGATTTTGTCTTTTACCTGCTCTGTACTTTACATATAAACAGTACAAAATGTATGTAAATTATATCCAGCTCTTGTTATTCTATTATTATGCAATTAAAACTTGCATGCAGCTTAACCAGTTTGTCTTCTCCACAACACAGGACGTGATGCACTGAAAAACATCACTAAACCAGCACCTGCAAAGAAAGGTATGTTGGAAAGCTATGTGACATCAGCTATATTATACAAATATGCATAGGTTAATTGACGTATGAATTTATTGAAGTGTTATTTTTTGTGGGCAATTAAGACCATAAAAACCTAAATGAGAAGATTATTTTTGTGAAAATATTAGTTTATATTCGTTTTATTCTTATTTCTTTGTGAATCGCTTTGAACTGTTATTTAGATTAAAGGTTATCACAACAAATTATTTATATCCATTATATCTAAGAAATGATTAACATTTCTATTCTAGATAAAGAGGCTCCAAAAACTAAGATCAGGCCAGAGCCCAAAAAGAAAGGTAAAATATATTTACTGTTAACAATTGAAATCACCTACCAATATCATTTTCTTCTAGTTTTGTAAGGGGGTGCTAAGCACAAAGATAAGTTGTTCTTATTGTTGTATCAGTGACTAAAAATATCTCTCCTGATGCTAGAAATCACCCGTGAGAAGGTCAAAGTAAAGGAACCTTTAAGGAAAGGTACTATGGCTGATTGCATAGAGTGATTTACTAACACAGACTTTTCATATTCATTTCAACAATAGTTCTTTACACTCCAAGAATATTCATTATTTTATATATTCATCAACAGGCTTGACATTAATAGTTGATCATATGATGTCTGGCTAGTATATAATAGTTGACTCATGAATATAGAAAACTTTTCATCTACAAACAGTACTTTGCATGTGTATACATTAACTGGAATCTGATATTCCTTAAGAAGAAATATTGAAAACATGTCTAAGAAAATCAGAGCTATCCAGCACATAACAAACAGGAACTTCCCAGACCTTCACAGTAACATTTTTAAGATACTTTTAATACAGCTATTTTCTTTTATGTTTTAGAACCTGAGCAGGTCAAAGAAAGAGATATGCTTTTTTGTATTAGATTTTTTTCTTTCAAGTTTAACAGTTATAAAGTGATATAAAGAACTCTTTAGCTGTAAAGTGCAGTCCATGTATTCTGATACTACATACGTAACATGTAAAATGTAACATTTGCCTGATGTTTTGTGAATGTTCTGTAATCAGTAGTCAAGCCAACTGAGAAGGAACTTGTTGTGGACAAGGAAGTAAAAAGTAAGATATTTGTGTGTGTGTATATATAGTTGTCATTTTAGTTTGTTATAATAACCATGATGTATTGTAAAATAATTTGATTAAGATCATAAGTTAAAGGAAATCTGTATTACCCTTCTGTAGGAGAAGAACCTGATGTCACCAAAGATATTCCAGAGATAGAGGAGGGTAAGTTTTGTCACTATATCAAGTGTGGACTTCAGATCATGGTGAACCTTTATTTGCTTTAAGATGACACCACACAAATTGTACATGCACCTGTTCTTTAAATGCTATCTTGTAGTAATGTATAAACCATCTTGACAATAGAAACATTTCAAAGTTGGAGACAAAGGTCACATGACAAGCCTGTACAAATGCATGTCTTTTCCACTTCAGAGGACGTTCCCTACTTCCAGTGTTTCTTTGTGGATGAGGATGATACTCAGTATCCGTTCTTCCCCTTTTCACCGCCGCTGTGGTGAGTCCAGACAAACCTCGCAGCTTGATCTTAAAGAACATGGCAAAGCCAGTGAAGACGGCCCTGTGAACTCTGAGGAACCTGCTGCTCTGATGCAGTGGAGAGCTTCACAGTAGGTCCTACAGCATTATATCAGCAACGACCAAGAAATGTGAAAGATTACTTCCTGGATTTTAAAACTGGAAAACTTCCTTCTCAAATAATTTGTCATTTTAAAGGACAGAGGTTGCAAATATTGCACTATTTATTATATCATCTTAAGGCTATCCCTCTTTTTATTAACACCATGGATTTGCCCTTTGTTTCAGAATGATTAATATCTATTAATGTCCAAGAAGGAATGTGAGTATAGTTTGTCCAGACAGCGCTGACTTGAAGTAACGAAAGAACTAACTTCCTTTCTGAACTCTGCAGTGGGTTCAGGATCGTAATATTTGATATAAACAAGGTACATAACCTCATTTTGATGGGGTGCTAATTCAAAGCATTCCACTGTGTTTTCTGTCAGAATGGGGTTTGAAAGTTGTTTACTGTTCGCACAACTGGAAGGGAGGATATGATTAATCAAGAAATAAGTAAACAACTATTTCATGTATCTTTTCTTAGTAAAACTGTTTACTAAACCGTTTACAGAAGTAACAACTGCACTGAGAAATAAGAGCTTTTCACAGTAAGCTCAGTTCCTCTGAATGTATACATTTTATTTATTTTTTTATTTTTGTTTTGTTTCTCTCTCTTTTTTAGCTTTCCATACATTTTTATTTAATATAACTTTTTATAAATCTATACTTCACAGAGGAAACTAATATGTTTTATTCAGTGCTCTTTATAAATGACAAAATTAAACTAAAATGTGGTGCTAAATCCAAGAAAATGCATTAAACATCAATGCAACTGCATTGTTTTAATATATTTCATTGCAAACACTACCGTTTTTACATTTCTCTGCATAACAATAGTTTATGTACGATAATGTCTGTAAAAATGTGGATGTGTTTTTGCAATATTACGTGGATAGTCCTACCTAATGTAGAGCAGCCAATTAAATGGCATTCTGAATTGTCTATTGCACATTATACTCATACACAAGATTTTTTTTTCAGTATGGGATAAAATTATGTGCCAGATGAAATGTATTGCATGCAACCAGTGTTTCTCAGCACTGCCTCTGGTGGCTCGCTGGCTCATTACTTCATTACTTGATTTAATGATGTTAGTGAGTGTTTAATGGTGTGTACCAGTGAGACACACCATTAAACTAGTGTGCCGGTGGGCCGCCCCAGAGACATTTCTTTTACTGCCGCTGTCTTTTCTGCAGGAGTTCAGCATGTGGCTCCATTGAGAATAAACTTGTGTCTGTACAAAGAGCTTTTTTTCTCTGATGTACAGTAACTTAGGGTGATTGTAGACTCTGTTTTCCCAAGGCATGTCCTGGCTAGGATGGCCTAAAATGTATGGGTTTTGTACTTGCTGAAGGTAATGACTGAAAAGTACTTTGTGCAGGCATTGTGCTTAATTGATCAGTTGTGGCATTCAAGAAGGTGGGATCTACAGAGAATGGTCAAAGCAATGCAAATACAAGAACATATAATGTATGTAGACTGTAAATAGCATGTCAGTAAGAAAACAAGTCAAAATCTGGACATTTTAGGCAAAGTATCAATCCTGGCCAGGACATGTCTGGGGAAAAAGAAGATGTATAGTCACCTGTACAAATGCATATTATAGCAATGCTCACTTGTAACAGAAATAGGTCTCTTTTGGACTTTTTAAAAAGATACTTACTTTAACCATGGTAGATTATAAACTTGTTGGTGTGTTTACATGCAAACTGTGCAGCAATGAATAACAGCATTTTTCAATAGTTTATATAGTTCTTTAAAATTTGCATAGTGTCATTTTTAAATCTAATTTACAGTTCATATTTGAAATGTATGTTCCTCAAAAAAAATAGTTTTGCATGATGTTTGCATGAATTTTGTTTAAAAATGTATCTAAACCAGACCGTATTTAATTTGTGTTTTGTAACACACTAAAAATGTATAATGTAATATTCATTATTTTTTTTCTTTTGCATGGTTTTGTGGTCCGATAGAATCATTCTCTGTACAATGTATAGCCATAAACTGAAATCATATTTATAAAGCTGTCCACAGAATCAACAATATGGTCTGTATGCAACTGTAAATGCTATTGGAATTGTAATGCAGCTGTAACTGCAGTACAGACTTGAATTCTGCTGAAGGTCTGATTTACGTTTTAGAAGAAATAAATGTTTGCAATAATCACAACAATTGATTGAGGGCTCTTTTATTACTTATTATTTTATATATGGTTTTTTTTCAGTATTTTTCTATTTTTATATTTTCTTTTGTCAGGTCTTTTTGAAGAAATACTGTATTTCAGTATCACCCAGGCCATTATGTTAACATCCACTGTCACCAGTAGGTGGCATTACTGCAATATGCTCTCATGTAACCTTTCTGGTCCTTGTGTAATTTTTGTGAAAAAGCCAGTTAAAATGCAAAGGTTTTGTTAGATGAATTACTCAAATGCATCTATCTTTCTTTCACAATCTTACCAGTAAGTCTTATCAAAACCTACATTTAAATACATTTCATGTAAAATTAAACAACTACATCTAAATACCCATTTAAAATAAAATTAGTTGAGATGCATCAAAAAGATTAAGGATTCAGAAGTATGCTCATATCTACATTTTTTTTAATCATCACTCTCACAATACTACAAAAAGCTGCCAATAGTGCCAAGTGTTAACTGCATTGGTATGCAGATCCTGCTTTGAGCTATTCAAGGTTTCTGCCAGACTGCTATTCAAGCATCCAAAAAAAAACAACCTTAAACATCTCCAAGCCAACAGAGACTATTCCTAACTGAGCCTACTCTAAAATACCCTTATTGCATGTTATATCTATTTTTTAATTCTTTTTTAGATACATTTTTTCTTTATTAATATATATATTAAATTAGGAATGTAATTTAAAATAAAATATGAAAATATTTTGGCATTGATTTTGGCAGACATCAGGCATTAATACTGAAAAAGAAATTATGACTATTAATACTAAGCATTACTAATTTTCCGTTTTCCTTTGCAAGTTCGTGACATTAGACTAGTATGTAATTTGAAAATCAAGATCAAGGACATGAAAATCAATATTGGGACATATGTACCACAGATTGCTGTTGATTTTCGGTCATGAAAGGATGTCTGAGCTCAGTTTACACATAGACATCTCTCCATGACAGAAAAGGTGAAAATGAAGACACATTAGTTTGAATCACTCTCTCACACTAAACATAACTAGCCATTATGCAACAAGACTGGCCTAAAATTTAATGCAGGCCCAGAGTGAACCGTGGTCCAGTCCTGGAACGGTGCCTGATTACAATCTGTGCATTGTCAACTGAAATATTTTCTCTTCTGTGCTAACAGTTCCCATGGCAGGCAAGGAGGAGTATCAGGGTTTCCCAGAGCCTCTTTGCCTCTTTTCTTTTCATTGGGGAACAACGGGGAGAGTTTCTTTCATGACACTTGGCAAGAGCATAATATGGCAGTGATGTCACTCCTAAACTTATAGGCTATTGGCCCATGGAAGAACGGACTACTCTCGGCCCACAAAGAAGAGAGGCAAAATCAGCTTAAAGCTGAACTGTGGTTGGCCTAAAGAAGAAAAAAAGGGAGAAGATGAAGGCAAGCATTCATGCTTCCTGACAAATGGCCACAGAGACTTGACATAGACTGAGGGGCTGAATAGACCCCCCATATCCTCTTGCTTTTTTTCTCTCGCTCAGTCACTTTGTAGACAAAATTAGTCTACACGGTAGTCTTGGCACTTTTGAAAAGACCTGTGGTGATCTAAAAGAAATGAAAACTTTACTTCACTACAGATTTAGAATTCCGTTTCTGAATTAAGTGACTATGTCTTTTCACCTACACTGCCACACTATCAACCAAAATGTAAATCCAGAGGAATCACTGACTTTTATGAGCAAATGCAAAGCGAATGCATTG
Organism: Tor tambroides; assembly: GCA_021397915.2. Lineage (NCBI taxonomy): Eukaryota > Metazoa > Chordata > Actinopteri > Cypriniformes > Cyprinidae > Tor > Tor tambroides. The sequence goes on along the minus strand of JAFVLL020013018.1, from coordinate 175,746 downwards.
TACATTCAAATATATTCAATGTTCACATAACAAAAAATAGAATTTTCATAGCAAAACGTACGGTGGCCGAGAGAGCTCAACGAGCTGCAACTTCAGAAAACACATGCAAATAGAAAAAGCACCAGCAAATCAAAAAAACATCTTCATCAATTTGACAGCAGGTGCTGTAAATGCTCACAACACAAACAAATAAAGAAACGCACTGCAAATGCTCACAACACAACCAATTAAAGAATTTAATTTGCAGCGCGTTTCTTTATTTGTTTGTGTTTGTGAGCATTTGCAGCACGTGTGTTGTCAAATTGATGAAGTTGTTTTCTTAATTTGCAGGTGTTTTTTTCTATTTGCAGCGCGTTGAGCTCTCTCGGCCACCGTAAAAAAAAAAAAGTTCTTAGACCATGTTTTGTTCGTATTTCCATCACATAAATTTTGTAAATAACGTAGGCTAACAACCGAGTTTTGCTCAATAAACATAATGTTAATATTGAATAGGCTAGCTTGCGTTTCAGACACAATATATAGGCTATTTCCAGTTATTACTTTAATCATATGTTTTTGTTCTGCCAACGAAAATAGTTCCAAACAAAGCCACAGCAGAGCTGCTCAACATCAAGCATTGCGAGAAACAACAATAAATGATTTGTTTTTGAATAAATTAGCATGATTGAACGCATTGGATGAATTAATGATTCAATAGTGATTCACTGGTAAACATGCACTTGTATTTTTTGAATGAATCAGCGTTTTTGAAATGAATCATTTGATGACTCACTCATAAAGACAGTCACTTACCGCCACCTACTGGTAGGTAACTAACCTGCAGAAAGAGTCAAACTAACATTAAGTTATTATAGCCAAATAAATTGGCTTATCAACCTTTAAATTAAAAGAAAGTACTTCCCATATCCTTCAGTGCTTCCCATATCCTGACACAAATGCAGCACGTCCAATGAAATCTATATGACATTTGGGTGCAAATTAGTCTTATGTGCAAACTAGATTGTTATATGAAGAATTTAGCTACATGAACCTCGAAAACCATTATTCAAACTATGCGAGGTAACAGAAAATTCAACCCAGCTGCATCCAATAATGTTCACAGGTTTGATTTGGGTCATTACTTTTTACACTGGGTCCTGAAGCAAAACCCAAACTGATTCTCATCTCACAGTAAAGCTGCTTGTCTCTGTGTTTGTCCTGGCAAAACTGTGTTGTGATGTGTGGTTAAACATTTGTTTCATTAATCAGAGCAAGTTGCTCATGAGTCTCATGCTTTTAGGTCAGCCGTGAGTGTAGAGAACAATGCCTGATTACTTTCCACTCCAATTACAACGCGTTTGTGACCGAAACAGTCCATTCACAATCTGCTGTTAGAGTGAAGCTATCGTGACAGTCCTGGGTCACAGTAAACTGTCACTATGCAATCTGGAACACACTGAATCTTGCAAAATATTATTTTGAGCAATAGCAGCTGGTTTCTCTGCAAGAGTCAAACCAGACTATTGCATAGTGTGTTACAGTTCATGATGTATTTAACGACAGTCCATTTTCTGCTGTTTTGCACTGTAAACTCCACAATTAAGTGAATTTCTGTTTACTTTTTAATTATATTAACAGTGAAAAGTTTGAATAATTAAGATTTTTTTAATGTTTTTGAAAGAAGTCTCTTATGCTCACCAAGACGGCATTTATTTTATCAAAATACAGTCAAAACAGTAATATTATGAAATATTATTATTTTTAAAAAGAGTTTTCTATTTGAATACATTTTAACATTATTTCTGTTACGGTAATGCTGAATTTTCAGCAGCTATTACTTCAGTCTTCAGTGTCACATGATCCTTCAGATATCATTGTAATATGCTGATTTGGTGCTTAAGAAACATTTCATATTCTTATCAATCTTGAAAACACTTTTTACCTCTTAATATTTTTGTGGAAAGTGTGTTACACTACCCTTGTTACAATGTTACAAAAGATTTATATTTCAAATAAATGCTGTTCTTTTGAACTTTCAATTGAACTTTTTCAATTGAACTTTCAATTCATCAAATAAATATTAACCAGCAAAACACTGATAATAATAAGAACCATTATTAATAATTGAGCACCAAATCAGCATATAAGAATGATTTTTATTGTGATACTGAAGACTGGAGTAATGGCTGCTAAAAATTCAGCTTTGCATAACAGGAATAAATGATATTTTCAGAATATTCAAATAGAAACCGGTACATTTAAATTGTAATAATATTTCACAATTTAACAGTTTTTATTGTATTTTTATTTTTAATAATTGCAGACTTGGTGAGCATATGATGATACGTCTTTCAAAAACATTAACAATTTTAATTATACCAATCTTTTGTGTACATATCATAATTTAATGTACAAGTGGTTGTGACAAATTTGGGCCAGTAACATAACACTATAGGCTATAAAGCATCTGAACATGGTTGGTCAAATTGATCGAATGATGCTCCTACGTAAAGGCAACACGGATTATAGGATTAACTTTGACCCAGTGACAACGTGTCCCCTCCTGGCAGGTTCAAGTTTGGAGGGGTTACTACAGGTCATTTTCAAAGGGGTTCGCGATATTAAACTGAGGACTGTTCTTCTCCCAGACTGGCATTTTCAATCCAAATGCAGATATCTGTGGCCCGCACTAAAGAGTCTTTTAAATAGTCTGTAGCCTGTGTTCAAACGGCTCCAGAAGTCAAACAAACAGTCATTCAGGACTTTAGACAGCCTTTTTCTCATGATACACAACTGTGCAAGTCATTGAGTTCTCAGTCTGAAGTGGGCGCTTGAAACACTAGCACAGTGAAATGGTTAATAATGGCATTCAATCTTCTCAGATATGACTCGAGTGTGTTGGCCATCCGCTCAGTGGATTAAAGCGACCCAGCGTCGACTCTCAAAGTCAAAATCTAATTAGCATCTAAAGCACAGAAGTGGCTGATCATTAATACCTTATGGTCATCATCCCAGTACTTAAGGATCCAGTCCGTAATCGGACTGGATTATGTGTAATGAAACTAAATTACATGTAAACCCAGGTCTGTGCAGTATACCTTATGGTTATAGAAGAAATGATATTTAATTAATACATTATTTGTTTGGTTTCTAAAGTTTTATGTGGGTTTATGGCACAAACTCAAGTATGGGATCTTTGAGCAAACAGAAGGCTAAACTTACAGCAATGGTGCTTCGGAAGAAAAGGTCTTATAGTGGCCGGGATCATTTCTCATCTGTGAAAAAACCCAACTTTTAACATCTCCAAAAGAATCCTAAACTGTGAATTATTCATTAGCACTGGATGAAATGATATAATTTACTATAAACGAGCAATAAGATCTTCTATTAGAAACATGGGCATTGTTCACTTCAGAGAAAATCATTTAAATGCATTCTTTTATTCTGTATGCATTTTTGTTTATGTTAAATGTAAAGCTCTTAGTTCTCAATTCTGTTTCAGGAAATTATGTATGCATAAAGAAACTGCTATATACTGTCTTGTTCAAGTGACAAATATTACAACTATACTTCCTTTATTATCAGACTATTGAGAAACCTAAATGGTTTGCATAAGAAAGCAAGAAACAGAGTCAGTTTTTGATCAAATGTGTGTATTTCATTCAATTTCACACAAAGGCAGGCCTCAATTATACAATCCATTAACATTAAAGACATTCTGCAATGTTCACAAAAACTTCACAATGTGCGTTTTATATAAAAGGTCTTACAAAAAATGTCTCACATCTTAAAAAGGGGAAAACTCAGTTGAGAATACAATGTAAAAATTCCCTTATAATATTGTCAAGTTGCCAGGGTAATACTGAAGCGTTAATTCGTTTGACATTATGCCTTTTCATATGTGCGGACAGCTTGCACACCCTCAAAGGTCAAGGTCTGGAAACAGCAGAGACGAGGAGAGGAAATTTAGAAACATTAAATATCCATAATACTGATTAAAAAGAACATTATGACTTAAAATTCTAAATTAATATTAATAATGCTACTTACCATAATCAATTTACCATCCTTGATTTCTCTAACAAACTTAGTCTCCTTGCCGTCCCACCTCTGAACGTGGACAAGATTGTCTCCTTCCAAGGTTACAGTGGACTGAAATGAGATAAAAAGATGAAAGTTAGTTTTTTAGTAGTGCTTTATGATTATTATATCATATACGGTCAAATTCATGTAAGGTAAAAACAGACCTAATCTGCCAAAAGTACTTTGTAAAGTAAATTGTTTTGTAAAATTTTGGATTTTAGATTTGCTGTGGACACTGCATGCATCAGTGAATTAAAAAAAGAAATAGAAAAAAAAAACACACACACAAACCTTTACATGTCTGTCATCTGCTGTGGTTTCGTCAAACTCCTCTCCTAGTTTGAAAGAAATCTCAGTGTTTTTGAAGGTGCTCAGAGTCTTTATCACAACTTTGTCATCCTCGTGACTGACGACAATTGTGGGTTTGGTAACATTGCCTACTTGCCTGGTGGCAAAACCAACACCTGTGGAATAAAAAAAAAAAAACAGAAAAAATTACAGACACAACAAAACTATTATTATTATTATAACTGTACAGAAAATATCATGCAATTAAACACCAGACTGTGCTATTGCACCTTGCACGTGCAAAGTATTAAGAGGAATTCTGTTTTTCTGCAAAATAATATCTTATTTTTACTTACCCAGTGCTTTCATGTATTCATCAAAGTTCTGGCTGTCAACCAGTTTCCAAGTTGCACAAAATG